>CM035429.1:104513170-104680670 GCA_020310875.1 Ceratopteris richardii
AAGTCTACTCTAGATCACTTTGTTGTCAATGAAGCTTGTATGCAACAAATCACACATGGGTAGATGCGAAGTTCAATCAATCTATCGGATCACTGGTTGTTGGTGTGTGGCGTGCACCCAATGGACGTGGAGGCTCCTTCGCCTTCGACAACTGGTCCCCTTGTATTTAAGACGATTTTGCTTTGGAATGGGGGACCATATTTCCTACATTCGAATCATTGGAGTATATTGCACAACTTGGATGAGGACATTGGGGGGAGGTGTGAGAAATTTATTGAAATTGGTGTGAATTTTGGATTTTCCTGTATTCATCTTGGTATACACGTATGTTTGTCGTATTTGAGGACATGCAGATAAAGTATGTACATAAAGTATATACATACAAATGAGATTATTTTCGCACCTCCATTTTGGACTCAATTGGAAGTTTCCTCATTCCTTTTCGTATGTATGTTACGTGCAAATTCCATACTATTTTTGATAAATTATGTAGATACACATGAGCTTATCCTAGCACTTTCGTTTTGGAGTGAATTTGGGGTTTCTTGGATTCATCTTAGCATGTATGTATTTTGTATTAGTGCACATGCCCCTTCATGGAATTTCCATATGAACTATGACAAGTTGATAGGTGTGTATATACCATACCAACCATGCAATTGTTTTAACTTCTTATTATTGTCAGTTGGCACCTTGTGCAAGGCATTGTTAAGGCTGAGTTTTTGCATCACTCTTGGGAAGTGATAGAACTCGATTGGCAAGGTTGCCTTTGAGTTCATCATGTTGTGTGTGTTGGTAAGCATTTGTTCTATCTCTATTTCCTTTTTCTTTTTAAAAAGGAAGTTCGATCATTGTGATCTACTCTTCCGAAATCTTGAATTAATTGAAAGTATAGATGAAGGTTGACATAGTACCCATGAGACCCCCGTATCCCATAAAGCAAGGGTTAGACGAGAAAGTACATGTCGAAAGGCATTACACAAAAAGAATACTCGAAGGGGATTGATTTTAATTGGTTTTCACTTAACCTAAAACCCAATGGATATCTCGCCATTGGGGGGGTTCAAACCTGTGCCTCCACCTCAAGAGGCAAAGAGCCCAACCAATTGGCCCTGTGTTCTTTATTTGTTCTGTACCCACTGATGACATTGATGACATTAGTGGGGATGTCATAGTATTTGGTTGATACTACGTGTAATGGAGTGGATGACTTTCTAATCTTGAGGTTGACTACAATGAGCTCATAATTACACTTCCATTTCTAGATGAACTTGGGGTTAGCATGTATTCATCTTGGTTTTTATGTACACATGCATGATTTTGTACGTCAATCTGTGTATGGACATATATTGCATAGTATCTTCATACACATACAATAATACATACATGATAGATGATGCATGTATGTGCATGTGTGTTAGAATTTATGCACGTGTGCATGTATGTATGTATTGCGCATGCATTCACATATTTACATACGTTGATATGAACAGCTCGTACATGCATTCATTCATCCATACATACACACATACATGCAAACATTTATGCATATTTCCATGCATGCATACACCCATGCATGTACACATGGGCTTATGCATGGGTGTATGTATGTATGTATGTATGTATGTATGTGTGTATGTATGTATGTATGTATGTATGTATGTATGTATGTATGTATGTGTGTGTGTGTTTGGTTTTGTGTATGTATAGGTATATGAATGCATATATGTCTTTATCTACGTGTGTATGTGTATACATGTCTATATAGGTATGTGTATGCATATATACATGCATGCAGACCTACATATGTACATATATACAACAATGCACATACATCTACACATGTAGAAATCTAAATATTTTCATTTGAAGAATTATTTCTTTATCAGTTTTGAAGGTAAAGAGATTGCAGTTCTTGGAGGTGTTAAAGTATGCACAATTGAAGCCTTACACAATTCGCTTAGAGAATGATATAGTTTAAGTTGAATTCAGCCATACGCAATTTTCTTAAAGAATGATATAGTTTAAATCGAAAGACGTGACATCCTTTGTTCTCTTCCAAATTGTGTGACTAGTGATACATAATTAAGATAGTTCAATGCCCATATTTCCTTTTTTCTTTTTTCAATTTTGACATATATATTATGTAAGTAGATTTTTTTTAACACATATCAAGCATTCAAATTGTGAAATTTGTGGAGGATGGTTGCAAATAATTACATTTCCATGCTACGTAGCATGATTCTTCATAAAATTATCATTGTGTAGAATATGTTGAAGGGGAGCTTCCTCCTCATGAAGCGGATTAATATTTTGTAGATCAACAACCTCTATAAGTGGCTTGCATGGACCTCCAAAAAAATTTAGAGAATAAACTTAGGGTCAATTAAGTAGCTACGTAGGTTTCATAAAATGTAGGTCACAATATAATTTTGTATATGAGTAGAACATTATATGTGTTAACATACACTACATGTACAAAAGTGTTTGGCAACCATTTGAACTTTCACATAGACTCTAACAATATCAATCTCTCCGTGAAGGTCAATATGACCAATATGAACAAAGGAAGAAAAATAAAATAATGACAAAGAATTTTTGAGCATCACTATATGACCTATACCTCCCAACTAATGTGTGTGTTACATAGTGTACAAGGGATTGCAAAAATAGGAATAAAGTGTCCCTCATCAATTGGCAACAAAGTCTAACGTTGTTCTTTGGTAGAGGCTTGGTCAAAGCATCTATTGTATTTTCTTGAGTGTCAACCTTGTCAATAAAAATATACCATTGGAATAGAAATTACAACTAGGGTGATATTGAACTTCAATGTGCTTGGTCTTTGCATTATAGATTGGATTTTTATTCTATGCAATAGCACTTTGACTATCATTAAGTAAATGAGGTAAACATTAAGGAATGCCCATATCACAAACCGATCTAGAAAGCTGCATTACTTCCTTGCATCTCAACGGTTTGAATACATTTTTCTTTTTGTAGTTAAAACAATTGTACATTCATGAAAATGAGACCCCCAATAAAGAACACCTCCGGTAAAGTGAAGAAATAGAATTTATATTGTCTATATAACCAACACATTATGAGTCTATGTATTTAACAATGCATAGATGTTGGAAGTTAAGTTGCATTTCAGGATCAAGAGTGTGGGAAAATGCCCCAAATTTCATCTTCCACATCTAATACTCTAGAAAGACATCAAGTAGGCTGTTTTGATTCAGCTAGTTGAGGCATCATCCAATGCCCAAAAAAAGTGATTTTACTATATTTGAAAGATATTTAAAGCTCTTTAAGTATTGTTTGAGTACGAAAAGTTTCATTTTCATTTTGTGCATGTAATCAAATGAACTAGGAACATAGAGAGCCTATGTGTGAAAAAATTAGGATCCTATGAGGGTTTATTTGCTTTCAGTGTGCACATAGCAGTGTTTATCCTCCAATAGTGGTATCAGAGCTATAAGTGGAACATCAAAGAGAGCAAAGGGCGTTGCGAAAGTGACGTAAAGATCTCATGTAAATTTGAAGGAAAGAAGGAGAGATCGTGTGTCAACAACAAAGGGGAAGTGAATAAGTCATAGAATCAAAGACGAAACTTCATCAAGAGGAATAACTCTTTTTCTTATGTTCATCCATCTTTTTCAACTTCATTGCATCAAGACGGAGGTTCAAAAGAGCTAGAAGCCATCATGGTTGATCTCAATGCTTAGATTGAGAAGCTTGAAAAGGGAAACTACCAACCATGGTGATTTAGAATAAGAATTTTTTTGATGGGGAAAGGTTTGTGGAGACTTGTGAGTAGTGGAGAGACAAAACCCTATATAGATGAGTTAAATCCAACCAATGACTAGAGAAGAGCAGTGACAGAGTGGGATGAAAGGGACATCCATGATAGGAATATTCAGGATTTGGATACACTAAAAAAGGTGGAGTGCTTGGAGAGATTGTAGTCAAACTCCATAAAAGCTAGTAAAATTCAGCTCAAGAATGAGCTAATTAATCTGAAGAAAGGCCCTTCTCAAGGTATTAATGATTACATATTAAAGGTTAAAGAGCTTTCATATGCACTAGTGTCAATCAATTGTGCCTTAGGTGATGATGATCTTGTAGCCCACACCCTAAATGGACTTGGGGATGATGAAAAATGGAGGGCCTTGACAACTTCAATGTATGTAAGGGACTCTCTTCTTGATTTTGATCAACTAATCACTCCCATGATGACAAAAGAGATTAAACTTGGTGTTAATCATGCCAAGGATAGCCAAGGGCATGAAGATACAACTCAAACTAGCGAAGATGTATGGTATGTAGACAACAGATGTAGCAATTATATGTCATGTGAGAAGGATCTTTTTAGTAATTTTCAGATCCCAAAGCATCAATGACATGTGGAAATAGGTGGCAACTTAGATCATACCATTCAACATGTGGGAGATATCAAATTGGAAGAGAATCAAAGGGCAAAGTTCTTATAAGAGGTAGAACTTGATTTCAATAGGCCAAATGGTAGAAAAAGGTTACCATGTTAGGTTCAATGAAAGAGGATGTTTTTTTGATGATCCAGTGGTAGGTTTCAAGCTCATAGCAAAAGGAAAGAAGCAAGGGAGAATGTTCACAATGGACATAAATGAGCCACACCATTCGATGTATGTCACATATGGAGACAAGAGGATAGCAGATTTGGACATATGAAATAAACGAATAGGCCATACCAACCTAAAAAAGATTAAGGAAATGCAAAGGAGGAGCTTGGTAAGAGGCCTACCAAAGTTTACATCTAGCTTGCCAACAAGGAAAAGAATCAAGGCTGCCCTTGAACAAGAGTACCTATGTGAGTGCAAATGTTTTAGAACTCATTTATACGTATGTTCGGGGTCCAATAAGAGAAGCATTCATTGTTGTAAATAGGTATTTTGTAAACTTAATTGATGAATTTTCAAGAAAAGTGTGGTTTTATTTCATTAGAAACAAATCAGATGTGTTCCACTACTTCAAGCAATTCAAGGAACATGTGGAGAAGGAGTTTGGCAAGTTTATCAAAACTTTGAGAAGATGGAGGAGGAGATTACTTCTCCCATGATTTTTTTGAATTTTTTTAGGTCAATGGCATCAAAAGACAATTTACATGTAGCTATACCCCTCAACAAAATGGGGTAGTAGAGAGAAATAATAGACACATAGCAGAGGTAGCAAGGTGTATGCTCAACAAAATGAATATGCCGCATTGTTATTGCAGAGATGCTACATATACAACCACATACATCACGAACAAATGTCCTACATCATGTATACATAATTTGACCCCTAATGAAGCATGGAGTGGAAGAAAACCTTGCACTTCATATCTTAGAATCTTTGGTTGTATATGCTATGTACATGTACCTCAAGAGTTGAGGTCAAAGTTAGATGTGAAATCAATCACAGATTGTAAGTTCGACTGCATTTGTAACACCTAAGAAGTTTGTATTCATGCTCCCTGTGTATTGTGTTTTTTTGCATATTCTGTAGCCTCTACGTGGAGTACCGTGTGCAACCCTAGGAGCTCGGTTTTCTACTTCGAGGGTATCGTCGTGGAGCTCTCAAGAAGGAGAGCGCATTGTGGTGCATCACCATTGAAATACTTCACTGATATCAGAGCATTCCAATGCAAAAGATTTGTTCCTTTTGTGCGAGCAAAGCGGGCACCTGCCCACCCACCCAAGGCTTTCTCCAAGGCTTAGGACTAAGGCAACGACCAAGGCATAGACCTTGGCATGCCTTGTCATCTGAGTCACCGAAGTCACGATTGGCACCGTTGGTTGTGCGTAAGGAAGGACCTCAACGATTGAGGAAGATAGAGGTTCCTGATACTTCTTGGGAGGTCACCCATCCCAGTACTGTTCCCCCATGATGGCAATCTTTTGCCACTAAGCTACACTCTTGTGGTGTCTAAATAAGGGGAAAGACTAAGGTTAACATTACCTTGAACATGTTTTGGTCCCTCAAAGCTTCATTCTTTGCTTTCAAAGCCTGTTTTTGAAGCATTTTTGGGGTGTCTTTTGCAGCCATTTTGGAGTACTTTCACACGTAGTTCTCTTCACAGAACTCCAAGAACATCAAGAAGAGTCTTCTTTGTACTTCCCCGATAAGAAATATCAACCTTTGGGCCTGTGTTTTTAGCCACATTTGTAAAACCACAAGTTTCTTGAAAGTTTTTCAGTTTTGGTGGGAGCAACCACTGCAAGTTTATGCAGGTTTTTGAGCCTAAAACATTAGAGTTGACAGACACTTGCAGGTGTTTTTGGCTAGTTTTTGGGCTGTGCATTCAGCCTTTTACTATCATTTACTGCATATATTGAGCACATACACAACATATACGTTTTTGTGGATACAACTTATGTACGTCCATGTGGTCATTGATATAGCGGTTACATTTTTTGCATAAAGACTTTTACATTTGATAAAGAGGCTTGTGGTGAGGTTTTCTTAACTAGGAGACACCCAGATGTCGGGCTCTCTTGAGTGATGCAGGTGGAAGACTTACCCAACCTCGCCATAGGAGATGTATGATAGTTTTTCATAGGTGCTCGATAAGCTTAGTTGGCTTCGATTGGGTAACTGATTATATGTAGTGGAGTTACTGATTCACTATGCAGGTAAACATGTCAGTACTTGCAGTTTTATGATATTTTGACAGTGATCATATGCTCATTTTGCAGAGGATACTCTAGCAAAAGTTTTGCAGATTTTTTGGCTTTGTCAACTATATAGTGGTTGATTTACTGCTTGATACACTTATTCGTTGGTGCTTGGACTCTTCTAGCTCCATTATCATTCTACTCAGGTTTCTACCATCATGGCATTAGAGGTCTTAGGCACATCTAGTGGGTCAAGGTCTAGCGCCAGTGTTTCAAGAAGGAGCTATAAATTGTAGGGCAAAGACCATTTTGAGATCCGAAAATTTGATGGCACAAGCTTTGCTCTATGGAAGAATCAGATTAAAGATGTGCAGCTTCAAAGGAGGTAATGGAAGCCAGTAAATGGGATTTCAAGAAGCCTGTTGACATGGATGAAGATGATTGGGATGAGTTAGATGAAATGGCTAGGTCTACCATTCGCGTGCACCTAGCAGATAATGTTTACTTTATAATATTACACTGCCAAAGTGCAGAGGAGCTTTGGAAGAAGTTATGCAATACATATGAAAAAGAGACGGCATCAAATCAAGTGTATCTGATGAGAAAATTATATGACCTTCGCACAAAGGACCTAGATAGTTTTGTTGCTCATCTAAATGAGTTTGATGCTATATTCTCCCAGTTACAAGCTCAAAAAATGGATATGGACAATGAAATGAAAGCAGTATTGCTGTTATGCACCTTGCCATCATCATGGGATATGCTTTGCACAACTATTATCAATAGTGCACCTAGTGGTAGAATCGTCTATGGTGACATATGTGGAGCACTCTTGAGTGAGGAGATTCATAGAAAATCTATGGTTAGCACTCATAGTGGAGATGCATATAATGTTCATGATTCTTACCAAGGAAAGAATCAGCAATGTGGTAGGATCAAGAACAAGGAAAAGAATGGTCAACGGAATAAGAATAGAAGTAAATCAAGGAAGAGGGATATCGAATGCCATTATTGTCATAAGAAAGGACACATGAAGAAAGAATGCTAAAGGTAAAGGAAAGAATGTTGATGGGCATGTTGAATAGTTACCTGCACCATCTACTTTGACTATGAAGATTGAAGAAATTAATGCTATTTTTGATGATGCTGATGTGTTGACACTTGATAGTACTATGCCAACTGAGGCTCTTATGTCTGATTCTCTTTCCTACATGTGGTTGCTAGATTTTGGTGCTTCTTTCCATGTGAGACCACACAGAGAATGGTTCTCTAATTATGCAACAAATTCTCTTGGTATCGTGAGACTTGGTGACTCTTACCAGTGTGACATTGTGGGGATTGGAGATGTGGTTGTGTAGTTCATTGATGGTTCAACATTTACTATGCATAATGTATGCCATGTACCTAAGTTATCATGCAGTTTGATGTGAGTTGGTCAACTTGATGACCTTGGTTACAAGGTGGTCTTCTATGCTCAGTCCTTTCATATATCAAAGGGCAATATGGTTATTGCAAAATGAAGTAAAGTTGGATCACTTTATTCTTTATTTGTATCATAGAAAGAACACTTGTTAGCTATTACTAAAAAACCTATGGCTTGTATTTGGCATGGTCGTTTGGGCCATATATCTTGTAGTGGAAAATGGAAAATCTTTCTCGTTTTGTCTTATCTATGTTATCTTTCTTTGAGCATTGTCAATATTGAAAGAAAACCAAAAATGTGCATAGAACACACATTGACTCTTCAATTCAGCCTTTAGATCTCGTTCATACAGATGTGTGTGGTCCTATGCCCACTAGGTCCTTAAGTGGTTCTCTTTACTTTTTCATTTTGTGAGCATTGTCAATATTGAAAGAAAACCAAAAATGTGCATAGAACACACATTGACTCTTCAATTCAGCCTTTAGATCTCGTTCATACAGATGTGTGTGGTCCTATGCCCACTAGGTCCTTAAGTGGTTCTCTTTACTTTTTCACTTTCATAGATGATGCTACTAGAAAAGTTTGGGTATATCCTATGAAATCAAAGGATGAGGTATTCCCTACTTTCAAAAAATGGCTTGCTTCAATTGAGACTAAAAAAGTAACCAAGCTTAACGCTTTACATTCAAATAATGGGGGGTGAGTATACCTTACATGATTTCAACCTTTTTTGTCAGTCTAGAGGGATTCATAGAGAGTTTACAACTCCTTATACCCCAGTCGAAAATGGTGTAGCTAAAAGGATGAATAGAACTATTCAAGATATAGTAGTTTCTATGTTGCATAATGCAAACCTCTCACAAGGCTTTTGGGTAGAAGCAGTATTGACTGCAGTTCATGTGATTAACCTTTTACCTAGTATTGCCAAAGGTTTGAAAGTGGCATAAGAGTTATGGACAAGGAAGCCACCATATTATCATCATCTTTGAGTTTTTGGGTGTGACGCATATGTTCATATACCCAAGAATCTTAGAAAAATACTGGACCATAAGCCAAAGAAATGCATTTTTCTTGGATATGGGCGAGAAGGACAATTTGGATATCGCTTATGGGATCTTGAAACACGGTTAGTGATCATAAGTAGTGATGTCATTTTCAATGTGTCTAAGATGCATAAATATCTTATTAAGGAGGTTGAAGTGAGAAGAATGGTGCTTGAGGATACTAGTCCTCCAGTTAGCATGCATAAAAATGATGCACATAAGGACATTCAAGAGAGTGTCCGATCAGATTAGTCTGCACATGTTCCTATTCAGCAACCATTGAGACGCTCTACATGTGTCTCACATCCACCTGATAAATATGTTCTAGGATTAGATTTTGTTATGCTAACAGATGCCGATGAGCCTTCTTGCTACAAAGAGCTATGCAGACAGAGGATCATGTCAAGTGAGAGTGTGCCATGAAGAGTGAATTGGATTCTATTCACAAGAATGGTACTTGGGATTTAGTACCTTCGCCAAAGGGCAAGAAATCTTTACCATGAAAATGGGTATATAAGCTAAAATTCACATAAGATAGTGCTTCTCCGAAGTATAAAGCATGACTTGTTGCAAAGGGTTTTAAGCAACAACATGGTGTTGATTTCGAGGAAATCTTCTCTCCAGTGGTCAAGATGACTACCTTGCACATGTTGCTTGGATTCCTTGCAATGGAGGACTTAGCACTAGTCCAAATGGATGTGAAAACTGCTTTCTTGCATGGAGATCTTATAGATGAGATCTATATGGAACAACCAGAGGGTTATGTAGTTCTTGGCAAGGAAAGTCTAGTTTGTAAGCTGAAGAAGAGCTTGTATGGACTTGTACAATCCCCTAGACAATGGTACCAAAGGTTTGATGCTTGTATGAAGTCTCAAGGTTATTGTCGAAGCAATGAGGATGATTGTCTCTACACAAAGAGATGCTCAGATGGAAGCTTTATGTCAGTGATATGTTGATTGTTGGGAAGTCCTCTTATGAATTGTCAATTCTAAAAAAGAAGTCGAGTCAGAAATTTGATATGAAGGATTTGGGGGATGCCAAACATATTCTTGGCATGCACATACTCATGATAGGAGACAAAGATGCATATACGTGTCTCAAAGTGAGTACATATCCAAAGTACTTCATAGATTCAATATGCAGGGTGGAAAGGCATTGAGTACACCTTTACCCACATATGTGAAATCGAACAAGGACGATTGCCCCAAATCAGATGAGGAAAAGGAATTCATGACCAAAATTCCCTATCAGTCTGTTGTTGGTAGACTCATGTATGCTATGGTAGCTACAAGACTAGACATTGCATTTGTGTGGGAGTTGTGAGCAGATATATGTCTAATCTTGGAAAGAAACTTTGGGAAGTGGTCAAGATGATTTCGAGATATCTGAGTGGTGTGCCTATGCTTAGTAAAGGGAAAGCATCCATTATTGGTTACATAGATTCTAACTCTACTGGTTGTGTAGACAATCGTAAGTGTACATCAGGGTACATTTTTCATTTTTTTGGAGGTGCTATCTCTTGAAGCTCTCGTCTTCAAGAATGTACAATTGTTTCCACCACAAAAGCAGAGTATGTTGCAACAAGTGAGGCATGTAAGGAAGCATTGTGGCTTTCTCGTCTTGCTTGTGATATGGGTTTACCTCAGCATGTACCTCGTTTGCTCAATGATAGTTAGAGTGCCATTGCTTTGGCTAAGAATCCGGTCTCTCATGCAAAGACCAAGCACATTGAAGTGAGGTATCACTTCATTAGAGATTTCTTAGCCACTGAGTGCATTTTTCTTGAGAAGGTTCACACTCAAGATAATGCTGAAGATGATTTGACTAAAGCTCTACCACAGGATAGCTTTCAAAATTGTCGTCACTTGATGGGGATTACTTGATTCATGATCTTACACAGATACTTGTATACTGTGTAACATGCCCATCAGGTGGGAGGTATAATTTGTATACTTACACTCATGTATTCTTTATCATTCTTTATTTTACTCCCATAGTTACTTTGGCCGTATTGGCCTTTAGTGGGAGATTGTTACCGTTAGCGTCCATGTGAAAGGCCAAATGGCCACCAACCACTTCTTTGTATATGTTCTTTAATAAAACATATAGTGGCCTCGTCAGTCACAGATTGTACGTTCAACCGCATTTGTAACACCTAAGAAGTCTGTATTCGTGGTCCCTGTGTACTGTGTTTTTTTGCATATTTTTCAGCCTCTATGCGGAGTACCGTGTGCGGCCCTAGGAGCTCGGTTTTCTACTCTGAGGATATCATCATGGAGCTCTCAAGAAGGAGAGCAAACTGTGGTGCATCGCCATCAAAATACTTCAAAAGAGAAAGATGAGAGCATGTTGGAAGATGAAGATCTAGAAGAAATTCAAATCCTAGGGGTTTTGCATGCACCCACTCATGATTATCTTATGGCAACAAGAAAAGTTCTTAGATACATCAAGCACACCATCAAAAAAGTTCTATTTTACTCTTATGATGATGATCTAAGTGTCAAAGGTTATAGTGATGCTGATTGTTAAGGTAGCAAAGATGATTGAAGGAGTACATAAGGCTATGTTTTCATGATAGGTAAAAAAGTGATCTCATGGAGCTCTATGAAACAACCCATTGTTGCTCATTCATCCATAAAGGCTGATACATAGGTTTTACATTGGCTACATGTGAGCTATCATAGCTTACAAAGCTACTTAAGGACCTAGAAGTGGAAGTGCAGGAGTTTCCTCTTTAAAGAGATAACATTTCAAGTATCTACCTAGCTAACAATCCCATGTTCCATGCAAGGAGCAAGCACATAGAGGTTCATTACCACTTCATTAGAGAAAATGTGCTGGCAAAGGAGCTAGATATAGAGTATGTGAACACTAAAGTGCAGGATTCAGACATGATGAAAAATTTTCTTGAAGGTACAAATCTTGGAGGATTCAAGGAAACAATCAACATAAGAGACATAGGATGAAGCAATGAACACCAAAGAAGGCACTTTTGTGTCATTTAGAGATGTGTCTATTGCATTATGGGTGCCCTTTGTATATACCATGGCCAAGGGTGCACTGATGGTAGGGGCCCAAGTGGAGCGAAGTGAGGCAAATATTGTAGAGTGAGGATCCTAGGAAAGATGGCCTTCCTACCGATTTTGGTTCCCTTGAGGTAATAGCAATCCCTCACCTCATGTCCTCCCTTTTGAAAAAAATTGGTAGATGTCTCGCCTCGGATACTCTTGGACAAAGTGGCCTTAGTTTGCACAAAGGGTGCACCCAAAACTAGTACATACCTCTTTTGAGCAATGAGATCCTCTAACTCTTGCCTTAAGCGAGCCAATTTGTTAGAGTGTTGCTTTAGGGAAGCCTTTTCCTTCATCAATGCCTTTTTCAAATTGAGAGGCTCTAGCTCTCTCTACAACTTTGAAATGCAGATGTCACCTGGAGACATGTTTCTACCTAAGGAAGCTCCAAAATGGACTTTGGCTTCTTCAATCCTTGTACTTGTAGACTAGAAATCTCTATGCATAGCATCAAGTCAAAGGAACTTGTGAAGCTTTTGTTGAGAAGAACTTGGGAGAGCCTTCTCTACCCATTTCTTAATCATTAACTCACCAGGATTGTCAACTAGTTTGGGCACTAGAGACTGAGCCCTATTCATGAGCTCTAAGAAGATTTCACTTGCATGTAGATTGAAATTCTTAAGTTCATCAAGAGTCCTTTTTGTAGAGCTACTTGGCCTAAATGCATTTATCAACTCTGTCTTTAAGTTTCCCAAAGTCTAGAAGTTATCCTTTGCATATTGGTTGTACCATGTGTTGGCCAACTCTTCTAGTATGGAGGGAAATAAGGCCAAGAATGCATCATCTTGTAGGGCCTAGACGGTACGACTTTTGGTCATGGATATATTATCAAATTATATATTTTGCCAACCATTTTGTCTCGCTTGACTATGTTTATCTATACCGACTCCCATTGTAAAACCTATATAAGCATATGGCCCACGTGTAGCTTTACATAGCATTGCACACTAGTAAGCCCTTCATCTAAATTTGATCTAGATTGCCATTTAAGCTCCATATTAGGAGTGCATTGGTGCACAACAACATCTTTGTAGTTGCATTTCTCTTGGCAATTTGAGAATTTTTCTCTTCCTCTCAGTCTACATCTTTCTTTGCTTGTGCTTTCTCTCAACCTTTTCTATTGGTCTATTCTATTGTACTATTATTTCTTATATGGTATAAGAGCTCAAGAGGATCTGAGTGGTGCAAAAGGAGAAAAGAGGCTTCAACAACAGAAGAGAGAAGATGTCAAGTGGTGCATCATCATCTACAACTAGGAATCAAGGTGATTTGTCAACAGGAGTAGGTGGAGCATAGACAGGAGTAGCAATGATGTTATTCATTGCAACATTGCAGATATAACCATCAGCCTTCATAGAAGGTAAGCTTGATGGTATGGAAGTTTAAAAATCATTTCTATCCTTGATTTATATGAGCTTCTGGAGATTGTTCTTGGGACTGATTATGAGCCCCAAGAAACACCTGATCCAAATAATCCCGATGGAATGATTCCTCCTAATGTTGATCTTCTACATGCTTGGAAACATAGGAAATAAGATGCATCTGTGCAAGTACTAGTGATGTGTTTTGACTCTTATTCAACATTATACCAAGGCTTGTGAAGCATGGAACATATTGAGAAAGTAATATGAAACTCATAATCAGACACAAACTCGGAACTTGGAGAATCAGCTAGTAGCAAAAAGGTCTGCTAATGGGAAGACTATAGAGGTATTCATCACTCACATAAACAATTTACGACATCAAATGGCACGAGTAGGTGTACAAAAGTCAAGCAAGGAGTTAGCTCAACATTGTCTTTGAATCTATCGACCAAAGTTTGATGGTTTGGTAATTGCTCTTAATACTCAACTCAAACCTCAACCTCTAACTTTTGAAGAATTCAGTGCCTTATTCATGGAGAAGGAGATGCTTCATTCGCAATAAATGCCAAAGAAGGCAAAGAAAACTCTTCAAAATATGGAGACAAAAAGAAGAATGAGAAAAAGGGGTTCAAGTGGATAGTGTTTCCACCATAGGAAAGACCACAAAATTCAACATTGTCACATCAACAAGAAAGAAGAAAAGAATGAATCTTCAAAAGGTGGCAAGGGCAAGAAGTCTACCAATGTTGCAAAAATAGAGATTTATTTATGTAGATGACCCATGTACTTACTCTTCCCCATGATCTTCTCGTACACTAGAGTTGAGATGAATATTCGACAAGCACAGACAATATCGAGTATGCTTGAATCTTGAAAATTGTGTCTTTATTGTAAGGCAAGGAAAGATGCTGGGACATATAGTGTCTAAAAATAGTATCTCTATAGATGAAGACAAAATCAAGGTAATCCTAAAATTTCCCAGACTTAAAAACCTAAAAGAAGTGCAAATCTTTATGGGCCACTATGGATACTAGCATTGATTCATCCACATGTATGCAATCATAGTTAAGCCCTTGTATGGGTTGCTAAATCAATTCAAGGGGAGTGATGAACACAAACAAGCATTCGATGAATTGAAAAGAAGATTAAGTTTTTCACCTATACTAAAAGTGCCTAATTGGAATAAGCCATTCCATATCCATGTTGATGCTTCTAATTTTGCTATTGGATGCATATTGGCACAACCAACTGATCAGGTAAAACTAGATCATCCTAATGCCTATGCAAGTAGACAATTAAAGCAAGCAGAACAAAAATTACACTGTGATAGAAAGAGAAGGCTTTATTGTATTTGGTCAATAAACCTTGAAACACAAGAAGGCTAGTAAGATGGTTTTTTTTGTTAATGGAATTTGATTTCGAGGTAGTTGTCAAGAAGGAAAACACACATGTTAGAACCGATTATCTAGAATGACCCATGGAGAACCACCAACAGGAGTACCTGATGAACTCTAGATAATTACTTGTTCAACTTGGAAGTATGTCCATGATGGGCTAAAAAATTGGTGCCTACGATTACACATGGACCATGGCATAAAATCAACTCTACAAAAGGCAACGAGCTTTGGAAAGTAAGGAACCTCCACATAATGTAGCTTATATTTCAAAAACTCCAATGGAATGCGTCTACAATATGTAGAAGATGAGGAAAGAACAAATTTGATATGACAAGCTCATGAAAACAAATGGAAAGTTCATAAAGGAGTAAGTAGAACAAATCAAGAACTAAAGAGGTTAGGAGTATACTAGTTGGATATGCAAAAGGATGTACACAAAAATGTGTCTAATTACCATGTATGTGACGTCTCCTCATTGGACGAGCATTCATCCTTGTGCTATTTTATGATAGCACCTAAATGGAGCAAGCCAATGATTGATTTATTTTTTGTCACAAACATACTTAGAAGGTGCTAGCCAAGCTAGAAAGAGATCCCTAGAAGAACAAAGCAAAGATTATGTGATCATAAGAAAAAAACTTTTCAAGAATGGAAAGGATAATCAATTATGAATGTGCATTCACGAGGGAGAATATCTTCCCATATTGGAAATGGCTCATGCTGGCGCAGCTAGAGGTCATTTCTCAGCTAATAAGATTGTAAAGATGATCTTTTTTGTAGGTTTATGGTGTCCAAACCTCCACATACATGGATGCAAAAACATATGTAGGAAGTTTTGATGTGTGTCAAAGAAATAAGAACCCAATAAGAAGAAATGACATCCCTTTGAGATTGATGGTTTGTGCAAATGCTTCCTCATGATGGGGAATTTACTTTATTGGACCCATTAACCCCCTAGCAAGAGGCCCTAGTGCTGATACATCATACTAGCTAAAGACTTCATAACCAAGTGGGTAGAAGCCAAAGCCACTAAGAAAAGTGATGTCGAAACAACTCAAGTCACTGATATTGAACAGAAGGCCAAGAACCATCCACTTACATGAGCTCATTAAAGATGTTTTTGGATGGGTAAAGGATGGTGTAGAAGACATGAAAACCATGGTGTAAAGAAGAGGAACTTCCTAGATATCAATCGAATTGACATAGATGAAGAAATGTGCCTCGTACATCAACATCTATGCTTCCCAAGTGTGAAAAAATACACAATTCCTCAAAATATTATGGTCCAATTACTATTGCACGTTATCAAACAAGTGGGGAACCAAATCACTTTGACCCCTTATGTCCAAGAGAAATTATTTGAAGACAAAAAGAAATGGGGAGTAAATACTTTCTTGAATGATTGCACAAATTTAACCATTTTGATTTATCATGCATCAAAGATTCGTGATCAACTATGACCCACACCTACTACATTGGAGATGGCAAGATATATTAAATTTGCATCGGTTCTCAAGAAGAGAAAGCTGATAAGCTCTACAAATGAAGCTGGTACTAGTACCATGCCATGGATGAGAGGATCAAAGAGATCAAGGGAATACGATGAAACAACAACTACATCATCCACTAAGAGAGCTCATAAATTTCCCAATTCTACTCTAGCTCATCTACCACTAATTTTGGAAGAGGAATTGGAAGAAGCACTCCAGGTCACTCATGCATTCATAAAAGGCCAAGTAAATTTGAATGTACAAGGCCACCACTATCAACAAGCAAGTGAAGCCAAGGGAGCACACAGGGAAAGCAAGAGTTTATCTCGAATGTCGCATTATGTAGAGTTGGGATTAGAAAATTTAAGCTCTTATGTAGGATCTCAATATTAAGAAGAACAATCATTATTGAATGTTGACTTGAAAATCGATGTAAATAATGATGGCAATTGGGAAGAGCTAGATCAAATGGTAAATGACCAAGAGGCTATGAGCCATTACAAAGTGCAAGAAGATGAGGATGAGGAAGTATTACATACTCCTAGATCATGCATGGAATTTCTGATGTGAATCAACCCAACCACAAAGCTACAAATTAAAGAAGCAGTGTCTTTAGATACTAGAGATGAGGATAGAAAAGTTAAAGAGGAGTCCCAACAATAAGACAAGGATGAAGAGCCAATTTCACCTATCAAGGTTGTTGCAAAACCTTCAAACCTAGTGGTCAATACTACAAAAAGTAGTTCAAAAGTAGCTACATAACAAAGAGAGGATCAAACAAATGTGAATCTTCATATTAGACAACCATTTAATGATACATTACATACGGTTCAAAGAAAGCAAGTGGATACATGATAACCATCCATTATTCCCAAAACATGTCTAAATGTTAATGTAGTAAAACTCAATCCTGTAGTAAAGCATACGATACAAAGTACCATCTACATACAACAAGAGATAACAGAGGAAGATAAAGAATATGAGCAAGCAAACATTGAAAAGAACGGAGTCAAAGTGTCGAGCAAGAAAGTCTCTGAGCAACTAATGAAGTCACAAAGTCAACCCGAAAAGGCAAAAAGAGAGTTGGAAGAAGCAATGGCAAAGATAGATACTTTGATTTTTGAAAATGCCACATGACATCCAAAGTGAAGGGAATCACTCAGAAATCGGAGAAGATAAAGATGGAGAATGCTGATATGGAAAGCAAGTATGCTCTAATTGAGGCAGAAAAGTTATGTATAACTAATAGAACAAATTTGAGTGAATCACAGATCACTATATACTCGAAGGAAGCTGATTCCCTAATGAACCAAAAAAAAAAAGGAATTGATGGCTTTAGTATGCTGCACAATTAGAAGCCAAGAAAGCACAATGAGACAAATTGGAAGAAAAGTACATAATTGATACTAGTGAATTAGAAAAGAGTTGGACTGAATCGATCAAGATGTATTCAAAGCAATGTAGTCAAGATGCAGAACAGGTAAAGGAGATATGTGAAAGAAAGATGAAAGCCGAGGAAGAATTAACCGATGTAAAGAGCCAATTACATGAAAGAGATCAAGTCATAGCTTAGATTAAAGAACAAATAGCACAACTACAAAACTAGAAGAGGACACAAACGGAGAACATGGGAACACCATTAATGCCCAAACATGATGTGGCTATTGAGGAGATTGAGTACGTGCTCTTTCTGCCCCCATCGTTCATTATCCTTTTCATGAACTATGGATGGATGATCATGACAAGTTATTAATGCCATACACTAAAGAGCTAGATTAGAAACAGTAGGCACTACTACTGTCTCACATCACACAAGAGTTCAAAGATGTTGTGATACATGCTATGAAAGAAGTGAAAATCAAAAGTAAAGATCTCGACAAAATAATGAAGCCATTCAATATTCCATATGGTATAATGACGGAACAAACTTGTTGATATATCAAGAGAATAACCCGGAAGGTTCCAGAACATGACTTAAACTTCACAGCTATGACGTTCAATTACACACAATAAAAATTTAATGATGCGGATCTTGTCTGGCAGAAAAAATTTTGGAGAAAAATTCAACCTCAAGACTTCGTAGAAGGAACCGTATTTGTTATATTTGGTAAGAGCAATAGAAAGGACATATTGATAAACAATGGCTCAATTTTCCATTACTTCTAAGCTCACCACATGGCTATCTCCCTAGCAAAGATTATATGATAAGGACTATTGAATTTTGGATATCAAAGCATGCTCATATCCCATACTTAACTATCAAGCTGATAAATAAGATCCTTAGTATGATTATGATACTTCTAAAATTTTTTAAGTTTTCCAAGTGTACGTTCCTCAACTTTATATGTACCAACCAAGGAGTAGCCCCAATTTTATTCAAATTATGATTCATACTTAGCAGAGGTATAATAATGGCCTATTATTTGAGGGCATGTTTTTTCCAAGTCTATATCTACAAACTTTTGAGGAAGCATTTTTTACAAGCGTTTTTGAGATGGACTCTGAGATTCTCCTAAAGATGTCATCAAATCTTAATGCCAGATTAGTAGCTTATGAGCTTCACTTTTTTGCTGATAATCGATAGGTTCCAAATGATAGTTTCAAGTTGGAACAATGGCAACACTTTCATGATCCACGAGGCAAATCTACTCAATGCCAAAGAACAAAACGTATATCAAACCTGCACACACCACCAACAAAAGCCTGTTAGGGGATGACCGAGTTTAGGAGGAAGGATGTCTAGAGGGAGAATCAAGCAAAAAAAGATATGAAGAAGATCAAAGAAAAGGGTAACAAATCATTGAGCTTAAAAGAATAATCACACCCTCTACCCAAGGGGCACACATCAGGCTAAAGGAAGATACAAGGAAGAAAATACATCAGCCAAAGTAAATGAAGTAGGTCCTGGTGGAGTCAAATGGAGAATTATGAACATGACCTTTGAATCAATAGCCATAAGACTAGAAGTTAGAAAGAGGCAATGGTGAAAAAATCCCTTTCTAGAGAGAACTTCCAAAATCACATCCGATTAGAGGTTAAGTCATTTTTTGCTACTCGTTACATGCAAGGTAAATGACAATATAGCAAGCCCTAATTAGTAGAGACCAATAGTTAAAGGAAGCTTTTGGGAGACAAACAATGCTATCGGGGTCCTTCCTCGAAAGACAATTGTGCCATCTCCAGCCACTTGTGGCATGTTAGACAAACCCAAATGAAGTCTTTCAGGGACAATAGGGGCAAAGAGGGGGAGAGTGTTCCAAAGAATCAAAGATAAGAGAAAGAGAGAAGTAATGAGAAGAAAAGAAGAAGAGAGGAAGAGCAAACCCATAAATTTTTCAAAGAAGTTGTCATTTTTCCTTTTCATATATCCCATCATGGAACACTTAAAAACCTTGTAAAATTTGCACTAGAGGAGTCATCTCGATGCATATTCCCTCAAGCATGTAACAAAATCCATATATAATAGTAGGATGTTTGGGATTTCTAGGGAAAGTTCTAGTTTCTTATGTGAAAGGACCAAACTTAGGGCACTTATATATAAGTCACTTGGTGACACAATTGTAAAGACTTTTTGTTATAATACAAAACTAACTTCTAAAATTCATGTGTCCTTCTTTTTTCTTGTGTATATTCTTTCTTTGTGAGCTTCTATGTGTGTTTGAGGCATGGAATGTATGCTTTGAGATGTTTTCTACCCTTTCCACACCTTTTTTCAATGATATCCTATGTGTTTGAAGCATAGGGAGTCGTTACATGTAGGTAGGTGTTTCCCCGCACTTAGCTTTTTGGGTGAACTTAGAGCAAAGTAGTCACATCAAGCTAAAAATACCACCATTAGATGTCTCAGTGAGAGCTTCAAAACAAACTGCTATTGAGCATATTTAGGTATCGAAGCACGGAGAAATCATTATTTTTGTGCTTGCTACTACACCAAGTATCACGACACACATCCGCATGTAAAAGATGACATGTGAGGTGGAAACCCACATGTGCATGTATTACTTGACCCATTCCCACATCTACCATCATTGGGGCACATGTTTCCATGCACTTGACCAGATCGTACTTTTGATTTGATAATTTAATGTGTGTGCATCAAACCACCACTATGTGAACTTGTTGGACGTGTGAGGGCTAGCTAGTCTCACTTGTCATGATTGCATAGGGCCTTGTGAGTTCAACAAATAGTTTGCCAAATCAATTTTGGATAGAGGCTTTCAACACTGCTATCTACAACTTGAATCGAAGTAAAACCAAGGCTCTTGATGGAAAGACTCCATAAGAGGCCTACACTCATAAAATGCCATTTGTTCCCATTTCAAGGTAATTGGAAGTGAATGTTATGTTCATGCTCTAGAAACAAGCTTCAACCAAAAAGCATCAAATGTATCTTCTTAGGGTATAGCAAGGATAAGAAGGCTTATAATATTTATGACCCCAAGGCTAAGAAGATCATGGCAAGTCATGATGTGGTGTTTAAGGACGAGAAGCCACATGCAATGGAGAAAGAAATAGAGCTTCCACTTTACAAACAGGCAAAGGGGCAATTCACTATGGACTTGTCCCATGAGTTATCCCTTCTACACAAGAGGAGGAAGCATCGTCTCCATATGGTGATTCTAAAAGTCACCATCCTATCATCACCCAAGCAGAAAAGTCATTGCCACATTAGATGAGGTAGCTATATGATTCTACAAATCCCATCCCATAGTCACAAGAATAGGTTGACAATGGACCAATGTAATTAGAGAGAATAGAGGAGCAGAGACGGACAAGCACCCATATTGCAAATACATCCTTGATGGATGAGCTCATTCAAGAACAAGTAAAGGAACTAGCCAATGTGGAAGAGGCACTCCACGATCCGAATAATGGAACTTGGGAGCTAATGGATCAACCCTGTGAGTGCAAAGCATTGGCACCAAGTGGGTCTGGAAACTAAAGTACAAGGTTAACGGTTTTTGCTAAGGACTTGTTCTCTTCTTCAATGGGGACTAACCATTTGAGTGCACTTGTTGAAGCCAATCCTCTAATTGAAGTGTAGTGCTGAACTTTCCTTTTGAAGTAGCTTTTGATAGGTGTCTTATTTTGACTTAACTAACTTTCCTTTTGACTCCTAGTATGTGTCATGGACCATGATGAATGTGAGGATAAAAATGAGGATGAAGGCAAGAGGGGCATGAAGGAATCTATTGGTCAATGATGAGAGAGGATCCCATAGAAATAAAGTAGCCTAGAAGCTCACCAATGAGAGAGAAAATAGCCTCGAGAGAGTCACCTAGGAGAGGGAAGGTTTCTTGGGGAAGTCACATAAGAGAGAGAAAGTAGACACCTATGAGAGAGAAAGGAGATTCGAGAAGCCACCCAAGAGAGAGGAAGTATAAATCCAAGAGAGAGAAAATGGCCTATAGAGCTCACCCAAGATAGAGAAAGTAGCATGGAGAAATCACCTAGGTAGGAGAAAGTAGATGCCCAAGAGAGAGAAAGTGGCCTAGAGAGCTTGCCTAGGAGGCAACAAAAAATAGGGAGGAGAACAATGGTAAAGTCTGGGGAATGAAGATGACTCCAAAAGCCCTCTCCCATTGGGCATGCCAAATTTTTACTTATAGTTGGTGAAATTGTAGATCTGGGTGTAGGGAATGTAATTGTGATACTCTTGAAGTAACTGAATGCATTAAGATACTCGGATATACTCACTGTTGCTCTAGCACAATGGTGAGAACCACGTTAAGAAGCTCCACCTCCTTAATGTCAATCCGCGAAAGAGATAGGAGTGATATGAAGATCGTGAATGTGAGATGAAGTGAGAGTGATGGTGAGAAGCATAGAGATGCACACACACATACACACACACAACGAAGAGACAAGCAAGACACAATGGAAGGTGAGAAATCAACTCTATTACTCAAGAGCACTCTTACAAGCTCAAAATAGCTCTAAGCTCACACTAACCAACACTAACTAACAATCCGCGAAAGAGATAGGAGTGATATGAAGATCGTGAATGTGAGATGAAGTGAGAGTGATGGTGAGAAGCATAGAGATGCACACACACATACACACACACAACGAAGAGACAAGCAAGACACAATGGAAGGTGAGAAATCAACTCTATTACTCAAGAACACTCTTACAAGCTCAAAATAGCTCTAAGCTCACACTCACCTCAAAAATGAGCTCTCTAGCTCTTTTTATAAATTCTAGACTAGTTTTGACCGGTTTCACATCTAGTGACCGACATAGTTAAAAAATAGGTCCTAGATGCTACTTGAAAGGGTAAACGGTGTCTAAAAATAAACAAAATTGGTACGCTCATTCTACCTAAGCTCCTCAAGCTCGAGGAATCCTCGGCTTGCACAAATCGGAGATATAGATTACAAAAAGGGTTTTTTTATATTACATATGTTACAAAAGTGATGAAAATCACTGTTGGAGGTTTTGAAGAGTATTCGAGTTTCTCCCAATCAATGGGCTGTGGTTCATCTGATGGCGGGAGTCGATAATGCGTGGAATATACCATCTGTTCACAGGCAAATAATTGAAGTAAATGCGTAGGCCTGCTGATGAACACTTCTGAATGATATTCCCAGAAACCGATTGTGAACATTTCTTTGAAGGTTTGCTTGTAGCACGCCGATAAGTATTTAATTCTGTAATGCCAGACATAACATACCCGTAGCGATGGTGTTGTACTCATATCATATGCAAGATCTAGATTTCCATGCTCAAAGCCCGGGGTATTCACATGGGATGCCTTGACGCGACGGAAGACTTTGAAGACCATCTGCATCATGTCAAATATCTTGACAGTCATGTGCGCTGCTATATCGTCCATATGTTTTAAGTAAGGGAGCCAATGAAGAATCGTGGCCATCATGTATCCGACTATTGGTGGTTCTGTGGGTGGAGTGAAGTATGGGTAATTCAACCAATCTTGGCATTGCTTGTTATTCTGTACTTTAATTGCAAATGCCTTCGAGGAGCGGTGATGTGGCACTAGTCCCCAACATGGGTTGTACTTTAAGTGTAATGGTGCCTTAACCCAAGTACTCATCATCTCTGGATATGCTTGTAATAAATCTTTATGCCAATCTGGTTGATAGATTTCTCCTCGCTGCCCATCTGTTGACAAATCGTCAAGCTCAAACTGAGTAGCGTGAGAGGGTTTCTTGCCTGTTTCTTTTTCTATGGCCAGCTAATATTCTGCCATAACATAAAGTAAGGCTTGTATTGTAGCTCATGCCCTGATGTGTATCTGTGAGGGGCCAAATGAGCAAAATAAGGAGACTGTAAAATTCTTTCTTCTATCATTGCCATTGCATGTAGTTGCACCTCTACCCGTGCTGAGTGGGTTCTTCCTAGTTCTTCAATCGTCTTCATCCATGCGGGAGTTGGAAGCTTGAAAGTCGTCTGGCCTTTGGCCGTGACACGTCCGCCTGGGATGGGTTGGGGTTCATATGCTTCTTCAAAAGTTTCCTCCACCGGAATAGTGACTGTTTCTTCCTTTGCTGGTAGTTCTGGTGGGGAGTCTGGCCTGGGGGGTGCTTCATATACTACTATCTGTGATTGAAGAGTTGACACCTGGGCCCGTAATGCGTTGAGTTTCTCTAGGATGTCAGGAGATGGGTCCGCAAGAGCTGGTAGTCCTTGTTGTACAGGTGCTCTTAACTGCAATATCTTGTGTTCTTCTTTGAGCTTCTAGAATTCCTCGTTCATGTTGTCATATTCTTCTAGCAATCTGACATGATCATCTAACAACATTTGCATAGATTCTGAGGGCACGGCTTTGAAGCGACTGGGACTTAATGGTTGGTCTGGCTGATCTAGAGCAGCTTCTAAATTTTCTGTTTTCTGTTCTTGTAAACGCTGGTTCTCTTCTTTTGCTACTGCCAAGTGTCGTCTGAGTAAGCCCATGTTCCTAGTGAGCATTGCATTGCGAATAGTCTGTGCCCTTAACAAGTTATCGATATTTGTGACAGCCTCTTTCGTCTTTGCTTCACTTTCTAGTGCAAGTTTATGATATGCCTCTCGTAGCTCTTGGTAGCGGGTGTTCAGTGAGGCATTCTCAATGGTCAGTGAATTGAGCTGCGACTGTAAGTCATTGGTTGTCTTCTGCAGTGTCTGATAATTATTTCCAAGAGATGCAAACTCATCTCTTACTTGTGTCATACATGTGAACATTTGTCGAAATGCAGTGTCTATAGTGGGTGATAATATTAGTGACGGAGTGAATGCAGTTGCGGTGTGTGTGGGTGGCGATGCAAAGGGTAAGGGAAATGGGGATGGGAATGTGGATACAGTGGTGATTGTGGAAAATTGTGATGTGCCTAAATATGGTGGTACAATGGAAGATGTGAGTGGTGGTGCGGTGGGTAGTGATATATCCATGTAATTGGATGTGGTATCAAGTGCGATGACTGTGAATAAGGGCGTGAGAGTGGGTGCGTGCGTGGGTGTAAATACTGGATTTACAAAGGTTGAAGAGTAATTTACACAGGGGTTTTCTTGTACTGCTTGGTGGAGAAAAGGAAGAGGAAAGGCAGTTGGGCGGGGAGGTGAGACTGGGGAGAAGGTTAATGGAGGTGGGAATGGGAAAAGGGGCCTTGGAGGTGTGGGGAAGGACAGGAAGGATGGAGGGAAAATTGGACTGGATAGGAAAGTGGATGTTCGAGGAGGAAAACTAGGTTGGGTGGGTGCGGGAATTGTCGGATGAATGGAAGTAAGGAAGGCTTCTGCTACAGCACTATCCAAAGATGTGGATGGTATGGGAGAGATCGGATGTACAGGGGAGATTGGAGATACGGGAGGTGAAAGAGGAGCGGTTGGGGTGGTGGGCACTTCGGTCACAGTGGTGGTATGTACAGTAGTAGTGTGGGGTGGGGAGTCGACGAGGATAGCTTCTTCAGCCTCAGATCATTCAGGAATTAGTCGTGCTTCCTTGGCCTATTGGGATGACTGAGCACCTGTGGGTACACGAATGTATTCACCAGGTTTGGTTAGTAAGCGAACTCGGTGAGGGTCATACTGCGGTAACGGTTTCCTCTGCAAATACCTTAAGGCTTCGGTGGATCCCACAGATTTGACAAGTTCCCTGAAGCCCTTGATGTATACTTCTTCGAAATCGCCTGAGACAAGTTCCTGTTCTATAAGTGCTTGGCTCTCTTCCTCCGTTAACTTCTTACGTGCCCAAACTTTTTCCATAGTACAATATAACTTCTTGATGGCTAGCGTATAAGCTGCTACTTCACAGGTTTCATCTTCGTGCGTACTGGTATCACCTTGGGTGTCCTTTGCTATCCTTGTTCATCTGTCTGTCTATGCTCTTTGGATTCATGAGTGCCCTGGCTGGCTTCATCATCTCTGTCATCTTCATTGGTTGCTATTCTTTCTTCCTCGGAACTAGACACTACTTGTCCTTGTGGTTGATCCGGGGGAGTGGTCGAATAGCTTGGACGTTCATATTCTTGAGAAAAGATCTAACCTTCAGAAAATTGAAATTCATTTGAGAAAGCATCTGGCATTTCGAAATCAAATGTTGTATCTATGGGTTCTGCTTCCAAGTTAGGTATCGGAAAAGAAAAAGCTTCTGCACCAATAGTGGTGGGAGCTTCTATTGCAGTGGTGGGAGCGACTGTGGCTGTGGCTGCTTGAGGAGCGACTGTATTGGTAGTGCCTTCTGTAATGACAGGTCGAGATAATCGTATGCGAATAGGTTGTACAGTTATAGGAGCGTCAATAGGAGACTGTTCTAGAGAGGGTTGTGGTGACGGTGATTCTGGGACCTGTAGGCATGGGATAGTATCTCTCATGCGCTTTCCTGCTCGTCCTTTGCTAGCCTTCCTAGCTTTCTTTGTTGTCCCTTTAAATGCTTTCAACTCCTCACTTGTCATTACATGCTCGATTGGTAAATCGTATGCCAAACACATATATACAATCCTCATAAGAGCGCAGCATCCATTGATTACCTTCTTTCTTTCCCATCTATGTTGTGCTAAGTACAACTGATCAATTATCCAGCTTGCTAGGTCTAACGTTTGAGGTCTAGTACATGCTAAATATAAACCAAACCAGATACGCTTGTGGGGCATAGTGAATCGATCCTGAGCGGGGAAAGCAAAATGCTGCATGCATATCCTTAATGGTTTAGAGAGCTCAGGTGTGATTGTTGAAATATCTTCCCACTTAGTAACATCCCCACATTTCATAGGCTCTAGAATCAGCCTTCTCGTTCTGTCGGCGTATGCATTCCATGTATCTTAATAGCATCTCTAATCAAATCTTTAGACAGATAAAACTTCTTATATGGCGGATCATTTACCAAAGACGACAAAATGAACGTTCCTAGCAAGTCTTTGTTCTCCGAAGCTATCAATGTGTTTACCAAGTAGTAGCATATGTAGAAATCCGGTTTAGGCAAAGGATCACTGAAATATTCTTTGAAACCTGCTCTTGACCAAACATGCGTTAAGTCTTCTGTGTTCTGTAGTCCCTCGAACTCTCTTGAGAAAAATTGGTACTTGGCCCAAGTACGGTGATCAAACGCCAAATTGGCCTCAAAAATGAAATCTACATCCGCTAACGGTCCTGCTAGACCTTGAAACTAAAGAGAGTTGCGATGAATCTTTTTAGTATATCCTCTAGGAGGATCGTCAATCGGCATGGGTCCAAGGAAACCTTGAAATTCTGGTAGTTGTGCTGTCGGATGGGGTTCCACGAGTAGTTCTCCAATATTTTCCATGGGTGCACTAGGGCCAGCTTCAGATGGTCCTTCTGCCTGCATGATGAATGATGCAAGTGTGTAGTAGATCTGCTACAAAAGATTAACACATTAGTATGGAAATTAATCATGATCCCATTAAACTAAGACCGCAATCCCTTTCCATAAGCGCTATGTAACCCGTGTAGCCGAGTGTTGTGACTTGATTTATGGAATGATGTTTTGCAAGACTAATGCAGGTCTCTAGATACCTACATGCTTTAGATGATGCATACATTTGTTATAGTGTGTGGATTTATACAAGGTTCAGTCGTGAATGAGTTATTACAAGGTTGTAGATTAGTTGGGGTGGAAGTGATGTTAGATAAGGGGGTCGGAAAAAACGGCTGGATACGTTTTGATATCCACTTCCTAAGAGTTTCTGAGCGGGTGATATGTTTCTGCTGAGGGACAAAAGGTGGTATTGGGTGTGGTGGTATTGAGGGGTGAAGAGATTTCTGAGGGTTATATATTACATGGCTTGAGGGTTGAGCTATGATGCACTGTTTGGGTACCCAAATCTGCGTGGGTGTGGGTCGATTCATAAGGTACTTCTTGGCAATCCAAATCTTTCGACTGTTCGTACTTGTAGAAGAAGATTGAAGAGGCTTTGGATACTGCTTCAGATTCTGTTGTAACTTCTTCTTGTTATTGTCCGCATTGTTGGAATCTGTTGGTGGTTTCTGTCCTTTTGGCACCCATATTTGTCTCGTGCATCTTGCTTTGTGATACTGACACTGCTGCTTTCTGCCTTGTGTCATCTGATATGGTTGTCGGTCTAGGCTCCTGCATTGTGATTGACTCCTTTGTGGTTGAGGTTGAGAGGTCGGATGGACACTCTACTTTGGAAAAGAAGGGAGGTCCAACACTTGCGAAACTTGCCCATTAGGAAGTGAGGCATTCTATACCACAAATCTAGGCCAGTCCACAGTAAGTGTGGAAGGATGGGCACTGTCGCTGATTGTGTCCAGTGGGCTGGTGATGAAGTCCACCTGACCACTGATTGTGCCCATTTGGCTGCTAATGGTCCCCATTTGTCCGCTGATTGTTCCCATTTGGCCGCTAATGGTCCCCATTCGTCCGCTGCTGGAAGACCGAGGGAAAATCTCTTGACAATCTTCTATCTCGCAACAATCCATCGCCAAGCTCTCATGGGTTGACTTTGGAAAGAGCGTGCTTAGCCGAGGGATTTGGCCACATATCTTCCGGTCCTCCGTTGCAAGCGTTTCATAGGGTCCAATGTTACATACCTCAGGCGGAGGATTGTTAGGGAAGTCAAGCAGTATCCCTCACTTCTGATCTAAGGTTCCAATCTGTAAGGACCTTGTCTAAGATTTAGGTCCACTCAGTGATCGTATAGCCAATCTTGGCCAAGGATTAGGGGTTCTATCAGGTCGTCATCATGGCACACTAGTAGCTTCACTGTCAAGGTCACTTCGTTTATGAGGATAGGAAGGTCCACCTCACCCATGCAAGGGGTTTCCATGCCTCCTAGCCCTATGAGGTATGCCTCAATTGGCTGCATTTCTATTCCTGAGTCCTTATAGTGGGACCATCTAATCGCACTAGTTGCAACACCTGAATCAATTAAAGCCCTGAGCTCTTGGCGAGGGTTGCCGTGCTCTAGCCGGACTGTAATGAATGGTCTTCAATCCACTATTCTAGGATGAGTGGTTGACTTTACTTGACACATGGCCATGGGGTATCTGGGTGTTGTTTCCAGATGGTCATAATGTTCTCTTCCTAGTCCTTGTCTTCTTAACTTCATGCACTTAATGCGTTCTATAGCTTCTGCCTGAGCTTCAGTGCGTATTCTATTTTCTTCCTCCTTACGCTTCTTTGCCAACGTGAGTCGTCTAAGCATATCCTCAGTAAGAGGTTCCTGATATAACTTGAGTCTACAACCACTGATGTAATTAGGCATTATGTCTCCTTCTAGGGTGGCTAATTGCACTCCTCCACTTGTTGAGAGTCTGTTAATGATCATAGGTCTATAACCTCGCTTTTCTAACTTCCGTGCGTGTTGTTTCAGTGTATATACTAAGACTAAATCTCCTTCTTTTAAGCCTTTATCTTTCACATGTGCATCAAAATATGCTTTCTGTCACTTCTTTGCTGCATATGCCTGCTGTTGCTTTCAGCCTAGTTTCTCCTAATCATTCCAAGTCCATTATTCTTGCTGATAATTCATGGCCTGTCCACTGATGTTCTTGTGCAACGTTAAGGGTCGGTATCTAGAAGTCCAAAGGAAGCACAACATTCTGACTAAAAACCATCTGAAAGGGAGTTGCGTTGAGTATGGTCTTGTAGGCCACTCGATATGCCCAAATAGCGTGGTGTAAGTGTTTGTCCCAATCTGAACGTTTGTTGTTCACGAGTTTCGTCAGTACGTTACAAAGGATCTTGTTAGTGCTTTCAGCCTGACCATTGGCCTGAAGATGATATGGTGCGGATTTCTTGTGAATCACCATAAAATCCTGTAACAAATATTCAATGACTTGGTTTAGAAAGTGAGTTCCTCGATTGCTCACTAACTCTATGGGCAATCCATATCTTGTAAAGACATTTTCAAATAAAATTTTGCAGTCGTGTGTGCATCATTCTTTTTTGTGGCTTTTACCTCTACCCATTTGGTAAGATAATCCATCGCAACAATAATGTATTCAGCATGTGTACCTTTTGCAGGGGGGTTAATGGGTCCTACAAAGTCTATACCCCACTTAGAGAATGCAAATCCTCCCATCATGGGTTTCAATGGCATTGCATCTCTGCGAGTAGGAAATTGAGTCCTTTGGCACACATCACATCTCTTAACATAGGTATGAGCATCCATGTGAAGAGTGGGAAACCATAATCCTGCAAAGAGGATGGCTTTGATTATCCTATCGGGTCCAAAATGACCTCCTGCGACACCTTGATGTGCAGTCTCGAGTATGCTCAAGTAATCGCTTTCATGAACACACTGTCTTAAGTATCCATCTCGTCCTCGTTTGTATAGATTATCGCCAATAAGTGAATAGTCCCGAGCTTCCTGCTCTAGACTTCGTTGTCGTGCTAAAGTCATTCCTTGCGGGAATGTTTTCATCCTCAAGTACGTCACTAAGGGTTCACTCCAGTCTGGTGTGAGAGACACGTGATATAATGTAGCATGTTCTACAGGTGGTCTTTCACAACAAACAGGGCATTCTTTACACAACTTGTAGACATCTGCTTCCATCGAAGGCCAATATACTTCTAGTCTATGCAGAGTCTTCAACGTACGATGTTTCGAATGATGTTGCTTTAATGCACCTACATGTGCTAATTGCAACCAATTTGCATGTTCCGATTCATCTACACAACAAGCAAGAATCTTTTGATTATCCTGTTTATATATACTTCCTGCTATGATTTGGTATCTCTGAGACTTGGTAATCTCTCCTTCCTTGATCCTTATCCTAGGATTCTTGGGTCCATATGTGAGAATAGGAACTATAGACTTAGCCCATTCTGGTGCTATCTCAAGGTTAAACAAATATGCATCTGGTAGTTCATCCGCTATTCCTTGAGGAGCTTCTCATGTGGTTAATCTCGAGAGGTGGTTAGCTCTAAGATGTGTCTTTCCCTTCTTGACTACTACCTCAAAGTCATACTCCATGAGTAATAGAAACCAACATATTAATCGTCCCGTGTTACATGGTTTATTGACTAAGTACAATAGTGCTTGATGATTTGTAAAGAATTTGAACTTGTTTGCCAACAAATAATGCCTGAATTTCTTTACTGCGTAAATCATTCCTAATCCTTCTCGTTCCGTAGTGGTGTAATTTCTTTCTGCTGTGTTCAACTGTCTGCTCGTGTAAGCTATGGGGAGATCTATATTTCCTTCATTCGTGGGTTGTGCTAACACACATCCTATGGCATAGTTGGATGCATCCACATGTACATGGAATGGCTTACTCCAATCCGGGGTTGTCAATATAGGTGCTGAGCACAAACGTCTTTTAAGTTCATTAAATGAATTCTCACACTCATTTGTCCATTCAAAATGGGTTAAAAGAGAGTACAAAGGCTTGGCTATGATTGCATACATGTGTATGAATCGTTTGTAATAACCGCAATGTCCCATAAAGGCCTGTACTTCTTTTACGTTATTTGGTCTAGGTAGATCTGCAATTACTTTCACTTTTTCTTCATCTGTCGAGATTCCATTCTTTGACACAATGTGTCCTCGAATTTTGCCTTGTCTGACCATGAAAATGCATTTTTCTGGGTTCAAACAAACCTGATATTCTCGACATTTGTCAAATACTTGTCTTAATTCTGGGATATACGTCTGCGTGATATTCGAGTGTGCACATAGGTCATCAACATAAACTTCCAAATTCTTGCGTAAGAATTCCTTAAAAACATGACACATGAGTCGCTAGAAAGTAGCGGGCGCATTTGTTAAGCCAAAGGGCATCACACGAAATGCAAAAATGCCCCATTCTGTGGCAAAATCCGTCTTGTGTTGATCTTCTGGAGCAATGGCTACTTGATTATAGCCTGAGAAACCATCAAGAAAGCTATAAACTTCCTTGCCCGCAACTCTTTCCAATAAGTGTTCTGTGATAGGAAGAGGATAACTGTCTCTAATCGTGGCGGCATTAACTTTTTTAAGGTTAATACACACAAACAATTTTCCATTCTTCTTGGGCACAACCACAATGGGAATACCCATTCGGTATGCTCAATTTCGTAAATAAATCCTGCTTCTATCAAACGATCTCTTTCTTCTTTAATCTTTGTAGCGTAGTTATCATTGTACGTGTATGGTTTCTGTTTCGTCGGTTTTGCATCTGGAGTCATAGGGATTCTATGAGAACATATATCTAGATCTACTCCTTTCAGGTCTTTGTAACTCCATGCAAACACATCTCTATATTCGCGCAATAGGGCAACTAATTCTTCTTCTTCTTCAGTCGTCAAATCCTGCCCTATGTAGGTACATTTTTCTTCTTCTCCTTCTTTGGCCACTATGATTTTTTTGGTTTTCTCTCGATTATCATACTTCTCCAATGTCAGCTTTTCTGTTAGGCATTCGTACCATGATTCATCTATCTTCTATTTCATATTTCTTGAAGTTCTCGGGGACCTCAAACAAAGATTCTTCTTCTTCTGACATGGTTTCTTTCTTCTTTCTTTTCTTTCCATCACTTTTAGTGGTCATTTGAGTGGTTAAACTCACCTCATTCATAATTTCTTCGTGCTTCTAAGGGTGAGTTTCTACTTCGTAGAAATATTCTTCTTCTGATGCAAAAGGAGGATCCATAATGATTGACTCTAGATCAAAGTCGCTTGCATCCTCAAATGCATCAGTGCTAGGTTCACATTCTTCTATAACTGCATCACACATGATTGGCTCTATCGTGAAAACTGAAATGTCATAGCCATCCTCGTCACAGTGGGGTGTCCATTGTTCTTCATTGATGGCTACATCCATGGTTGCTAGGATTTCTGCCCAACCGTGGGGTTCGAATTCTTCGTCCGGAAATACTACAGGTGTGTAAGCTGGGTCTTGAAGGGTTTGTGGATGTTGTTCTGCACCTAAAGTCCTAGCTTCTAACCCTTCTTCCTCTTGTTTTGCTACTTTACACAGCCATAAATGAGTGTCCTCATGCAACCATGAGGAGTCTGACTCTAATGAATGTACAGATTCTCTTTCTACCTGTGTCTTATGGATGGTGTTCCATTGTATTGGGGTAACATCTCGATGTGAATAGTCTTTAAGATTGACTTTAGTAGTCACTCCTAAATGTTGCAAGTACAAAGAATTAGTTCCCCAATCTTATACAATTTGCAACTGACGCATGAATGGTTGTCCTAATATCATCTCGTAAGCATGATTTTTACTAAAATCACAAATGGCGAAAGTATGCTCAAACTCTACACCACAAGTGATGAGAGATATGCCTTCTAGTAAGCCTAATGGCTTCTCTATGTGTCCATCAGCCATTTGTAGCTTCATCCTAGTGGGTCTCAATGCTCGCTTACCCCAACGTTTCCATAAATCGGTGGTAGCAGTGGCTACTCCGGCTCCTGAATCTAAGATGGCTTGCGTGGTGTAGCCTTGATGGGTTATTGGAAGATAAGTGTTACCTTCCTCTCCTTCGCTTACATCTCCGATCCTTTCTATGGGTATCTCTGGTACCTTCTTGTGTGTTCCTATCTGTGAGGGAGCAGTAGCAAGCTCATGGAATTGATTTGCTACATGTTTCCATAGTTCTGGTTTAACCTTCAACAACTCCTCTAGAGTGAGGTGACACTGTACTTTGGTGTTCTTTACCACTTTCGTGTTTCTAGGGATTACTGATTCTTCATTCCTCACTATTATCGTGGGTGCTCTCATACTAATAGACTTTGCTTCCCAAAGTCCTGTGAATTGAGGTAATTCTTGTAAAGAATTGGATTCAAAACCTGTGTGTTCACTCAGTTGTTCTTCCTCTACATCGTCATAAATAGAGGGAATGTCTTGGGGAAATTGCTCCTGCAAGTCATCGATTTCTTGAATAGGAGGATGAGTTCATTGTTCTTTTCTCCACTTCTCTTCTTGTATTTCTCTCAGAAATTCATGTGAATATTTATGTATGGAAGACAAGTTGTCTTCACCTTTTGTGTTTGGTACTTGAGACAGAGATGGTGCATTCCTTTCCTGTGTCTTCGAAACAATAGGGTTGTTGGAGTTAGATGTCTGCGGAAGCACGCGAACAACACAAGGAAGCAAAAGAAGCTTGGAGCACAACGCACAAGACTGAATGTATTACTAGAGAATGTACAAAGATAAGTAGCCCATTAGGGCAATAGGCATATATACAAGTCGAGGGAAAAAAACCTCCTAAAGAGGGAAAAAAGTGCCCCAGCGGTCCTAGTGTGTTCACACACATCACTACCTAAATATATCAACAAATCCCCCCTGAGAGTGATGCGGTGAACAAGGAGCTGGCACTCATGTATAAGGAAGTGCCAAGCTATGTGGAAATCACTCCACAAAAGGAAGTAAGCCCAAAGCTTTGCGAAAAGCTTCAAACTTCTCCCTAGGCAGAGCCTTCGTGAAAAGGTCTGCTATGTTCTCCTACACTGGGCACATATGCCAAGCTGATCTCCCCAGCAGAGAACCTCTCCCTGACATAGTGATAATGCACCTCAATGTGCTTAGTGCGAGCATGGAACACAGGGTTCCTCGCAACTGCCAATGCGCTTTGACTGTCAGTGAAGATGGTGGTGGCAGAAGACTGGCCAACACCCAAATCAGCCATAAGGTGTCTGAGCCACACACACTCAACAATCGTTGTGAAAGCTTCCCTATATTCAGCCTCACAATTGGAAGTGGCCACAGTAGGCTGCTTCTTGCTCAACCAAGATATACATGAGCTACCAAGCATGAAGCAAAAACCACTGGTGGACACACGAGTTTCATAGCAACCAGCCCAATCTGAGTCAAAAAAAGCATGCAAATCTGGCGGTAGTGATCCCCCCTTGGGATAAAACAACCCAAGTAGCCGAGTACCACTCAAGTAGCAAAAGATGCGCTTAACCGCCTTCCAATGCGTGACTCCTGGGCAATGCATAAACCGGCTCATCTGTGAGACAACAAACTGAATATCTGGCCAAGTAATGCATAAATAAATCAAGCATCCAATAGCCTACTGATAGAGAACAACATCAAATGCATCTCCAGCATCATGAAGACTCAATCGTAAACCTGTCTCCATAGGAGTGGCAATAGGCTTACAGTCTTCAAGGCCAAAACGCTGCAATAATGTGTCAATATATTTCGTTTGACACAAAGCCATTCCACCATCAACTTGCATAAACTGAATGCCCAAATAGTGATGCAAATGCCCCAAATCAGACATCTCAAATGAGGCATGCAAATCAGCCTTGAAATCAGCAATATGCTTCTCAATAGGACCAGTGAGCAGCATGTCGTCAACATAGACAACAATGATCAGAAGCACATCATTAGCACGCTTAACATATAAGGTGCTTTCAGTTGGACTGTTCTCAAAACCATGTGCAACCAGATAGGCATGTATCTTCTCATACCAAGCACGTGGTGCTTGCTTTAAACCATATAATGCTTTCTTTAACCTACACACCTGGTTTTCATGCCCTTTCTGCACAAAGCCACGGGGCTGAAAAACATACACTTCTTATTGCAAGTGCACAAATACTTTGAATAGTCATACGGCATGTAGGTGCAAAGGTCTCATCAAAATCTATGCCTCTTTCCTGCGCATAACCCTTTGCAACAAGCCTAGCCTTATACCTGTCAACTGTACCATCAGGTTTACGCTTCAGCTTGTATACCCACTTAGTGCCAATGGCCTTCTTGCTAGGAGGCAAGTCACATAAAGACCATGTACCATTGTTTATTATAGCATCATATTCAGATTGCATAGCAGCCATCCAATTTTCTGAATTCTGTGCTTCATCAAAAGAAACAGGCTCATTCTCATCACAGAGACTAGACGCAGCCATAGCATAGCAATCTGATGCAAAGGAGGCACTATGAGAGCCTGAATGAGTATGATATGACAAAGGTGCATCTAATTTGCTATCACGCAAAGTCTGCAACAACCATTTTGGCATAGTTTTTACCTGCTCAATATCAGCTCTCTCATCAACAAGTGCATCATGTAAATCTGCATCAGAAATGGAATGATCTACATCATCATATGAAACCTGCAAAGGTTGAGAAGTTGCCTCATTAGGACCAGCACTAGACTGTCCACTTGTAAAAAGAGGCATCAAAGTATCATACATGTCTTTGGAGCTAACTGATGTCTCCTTAGTACATGAAAGCAATGGCTGAATAACATCTTCCACAAAGACAACATCACGACTAACCAAAATGCATTTAGTCTGTGGATGATACAGACGATAGCCTTTACTTTCAGAACTGTACCCAGCAAAAATACATTTTCCTGCCTTATCATCCAATTTTCTGCGATGTTGTTCAGGCACTAGTGCATATGCCAAACAACCAAAAACACGCAGATGATCAACAGATGGCTTGCGGTCATGCCAAGCCTCATATGGAGTGATAGATTGCAGCGCTTTAGTGGGACACCTGTTCAGTACATATGCTGCACACATGACAACCTCAAGCCAGAAACTATGTGGTAAAGCCTGACTTTTGACCATACACCTCGCCATCTCCATGAGTGACCTGTTCTTCCGTTCAGCAACTCCATTCTGTTGAGGTGTATACGGCACTGTACACTGGTGTTTTATCCCACATTCAGCCAGAAATGCATTAAAATCAGAAGACATATATTCCCCCCCCTCGATCAGAATGGAGGGTGCCCATGTTACATGCTGACAGATTTTCAGCCAAAACCAAAAACTGTTTGAAGCACAAAAACACTTCGGACTTTGCCTTCAATGGATATACCCATGCATGCCTGGAAAAATCATCAACGAAAGTCATGAAGTAAAGATTGTTTCCAAAAGAAGGTGTCTACATAGGACCACAGACATCACTATGTACAAGCTGCAATTTCTGCGTAGCCCAAACTGAACCATCTTTTGGAAAGGAGGAATGCTAGCCTTCACATACATGTTTTCCAGGTGCCTCAAGCTTGGGCAAAGAAGACACCATATCAGATTTCTGCAAGCGTAGCAAACTAGCAAAATTCCGATGACCAAAGTGTGCATGCCAAAGCTTTGCATCTGACATAGCCTGAGAATCATGAACTGCACATGCCGAATCATTCACAGATCTTTCATAGTCTATGAGCTTATACAGCCCACGACATAAAATGCCAGAAGCAATAATAACATCGCCATTTGACAGATCATGAACTGTACATCTGTCATCAACAAATTTCACAACCAAGCCAATCTTGGCTAATGTAGAAACTGATAACAGATTCTCCTTGATCCCTAGCACAAATAAAGCATCTGACAAGGTGAAAGAACTACCATCAGCAGTAGTCAGAATGATCTTACCAACTCCCATAACAGGATAAGAGGAGTTGTTGACGCATGTGACAGTATTCCCTGTAGGGGCATGCTCGAGTGAAGAGAAGAAACTGCGCTGCGAGGTAATATGTTTGGTCGCCCCACTTTCAAAGTACCAAACATCTGAGTCCACTACAGACATGCACTGCTCATGAGAAGATGGGTCAAAACTGCAAACAGTAGTAAACGCCCATTCTTCTTCCTGCACAAGATTACCAGACTCTGTTTTGGTGTAGAGGCTTCTATAACAACCATTCTAGCCTCCTTTTTCTTTGCCTCTTTTGCAACCAGTTTTGGACAGTTCTTTATGATATGATCATTCCTTTATAGTACTTGCAAAACAATTTCTGCTATTCTGATTTCTTCTCATCTTTATCCTGGTTCTTCGAATGTGCAGCATTTGCAAATTTCTGCTTACTAGTAGAAGAGCTCCATTTTCCTTTGCCCTTCTGACTAGCTAGGAAAGTTTGATCTGCAACACGCATAATGGACCTGTTCTGCCTCGACTGATCTTCCTGCAATAGATTAGAGACTAACTCCTCAAATGATAAGGCATTCGGATTGCCTTTCATCATCAACCGAAGAGTAGAAGCAAAACTCTGATATGAATCAGGAAGACCATTCAGAACGGTTTGCACAAGTGAGCTATCTGGTATAACCTCATCAGCAGAAATCAATTGTTCCTTCAAATCTTTGATCTTCGTTAGGAAACTGTCCATTGAATCACCTTCATTCATGTGCTCACTCTTCAACTATTTTCGAAGGTAAGCAACACGAGCCTCATTCCTAGCTTGGTACAATGTGATAAGTGTATCCCAAGCATCCATGGCTGTTCTGCAAGAGCAAATATGAGGAATAATGGCACGTTTGATAGACAAAGCTATCAATGCATATGCCTGGGCATCTCTGCCATCCCAACAAATCTGCTCTGCAGTAGGTGCAGCAGAAACAGCAGCACGAACAGGAATCTGCACAATATTATCTTCGACACCATCTTCATCAGCTCCAGCACCTGTATTCGTAGTACCTGTTATTACAGGTGTAACAGGACGTCTTTCAACACCCTGCACAATGTTCCACAATCCTTTTGCAACCAATACATGTCGCATCATATAAGCCCATAATGGGTAGTTGGTACCATCCAACTTACCCTCAACAACCAACATACGGAATACATCACTGCTTTCAGCCATGGCTGGTGACTAAAATACCTTGATGCAGAAAATTGACTGTATCTCAAAAAGTTGAACGGAACTGCCTAGACGAGTTTTGCTAAACCTGTAGCAGACTTCGAGACGCTTATACTGGCGAACAGAAACTGGTATAAACCTTTGGCACAAAAAGACGAAATAGCTTGCACAAGCATTGCGATAGTGCTTCGGAGGCCAAAACGAGCTCAGAACGCGATTTTGGCACCACACAACAAAGCTGTTTTGATCTCGAAAACACCTTGAGTATGCTCACCAAAATTCATACGATTCTGAGACTGCAAACGCAGGAGTGTCGATGGTGCCCTAGATGAAGCGACGACCTGCTCTGATACCAATTGTTGGAGATAGATGTCTGCGGAAGCACGCGAACAGCACAAGGAAGAAGAAGAAGCTTGGAGCACAACGTACAAGACTGAATGTATTACTAGAGAATGTACAAAGATAAGTAGCCCATTAGGGCAATAGGCGTATATACAAGCCGAGGGAAGAAAACCTCCTAACGAGGGAAAAAAGTGCCCCGACGGTCCTAGTGTGTTCACACACATCACTACCTAAATATATCAACAAGGGTTCCTATGCTAATTCTTTTTCTCTCTGTTATTGATTAAGTATTCTAGCCTCTCCATTAGTCCTTGAAAGTGTAACTCCGGTTTTGCCATGATATTCCAATTTAGATATCTAGAGGCTTCAAACATAGCTTGTGCTAATTCTACCATCTTCATGCAAAGTTTAGTTCTCTCAATTTCTAAGTCTGCTCGTGGGTAGTTCTTACTCATTTCAGCTATTTGAGGTCCTTCTTTTAATCTAGCTTGATATGCATGAAACATCATATCTAGGTTTTCTGGTATGGGTTCTACTAAAACTGATCCTGATTTTTGAGCTGGGTTCTCTTGATTCAATTCCTGTGAAGTCAATTCTAGGATTTTGGCTCTAGATTCCTTCAAACTTCCTTCCAAATCAGTTATTTTTTTACTCCATTTTCTCTTTATCCTTTCTCTAGAATCTTTCCAAGATTTCGTCTTTTTGTTACTAGACTCTCCAACTTCACTAGTTCCGGCTACTTTCTCCTGATTAAGCTGTTGGTTTTGTAAGAGTGCCTGGGCTCTTGTTATAGCTTGGATAGGCACATATGTAGGGTTGGATCCATCTACGTTGTTCACAATACCTATCACGTTGATCAGTGTCACATTTGAAGCATTAGCAGGGTTCTTAGGACAATCTTTGGTTATGTGCTCTTTACCACAGTCGGCACAAAAGCCTTGTATGTTATAATATTGAGACTGCCCCGCTATCGGAGGATGTGGACAATCTTTTATGAAATGATCTCCTTGGCACCTAAAGCATGGTCCTCTAGGGCCCTGTGGTCTTTGCTGTCTCAATTGGGGCCGTGGATTAGGGTTCGTATACATCACATTAGCATAATCGGGCTCCCAACTAGGTTCCACTAGTGGACTATCATATTGATATGTCTCTACATGTTTTGGTGACTCTGAGTAATATACGGGTGGACTATCTACATTAGTAGAGTCAAAACTATTTGAGTTTGGGTCACTTTCTGTGATCAAGGGTGAAACGGGAACTAAAGCCCTATTGAGGTTCTCTTCTGCAGCAACGTATTTCACTGAGATGACATTAGCTCGTGGGGGTGGCTACTGAGCTAAAATAGGTTGAGGTCTCTGTTGAGCCAGATAAGGGTGAGGAGGCCTATAGTAATGAGGCTGAGCATTATACTGGCCTTGATATCTACATGGCTGTGGGTATGCTTGCAGGTAATTCTGCCTTACTGCTTGTTTGTTGTATGGGCAGTCTTGAGCCGTATGATTCGTGTATCTTCTCTCAATTGTACAGTATTGGCCACCAGGGTTGGCTTGTGGAACGATGTACATCATAAGCACTCAGCCGAATAATACCAATGAGTTTGGTGTAATTCAGTTAGAGACGGATGCGAAAGCCCAAGGAGAATAACCATTAGATGAATCTAGGACACCTAGAGGGAAATCTGTACTGACACGAGTACTAGTTCCAGATTGGACCCCTCAGGATAACATAAGCATATAATTGTTTGTAAATAAAGAAACTGATGAAGCATTTTGGAGGTACATAATTGAACAACCTAGTGAGGTAGGCTCCATCATAATTTACGAATTCAAGGACCCAGATACACCTAGAAAGGTTGTATACCTGGATGAAACATCAGAAAGAGTTTTTGTGGTACCTGACCACGCAAAAAATGCCTACACATGGAGAGGAGATTTAGTCTTCCCTCCATCTCGAGCAAACGTAAAAAACACGAGCCAACAAGGGGCAGGAACATCCTCCGCCCATGCTAATCAAAGAGAGAAGAACAAAGAAAAACCTGAAGTAAGTTTCAATCATCCCATAGGGAGAGATAGAACCACGATAGACACGGATAGAGTGGATAGACAAAGAGAACCTAGAATACTAGGTGGTAGAGATGATTTTCCTCTACCTAGACCACGTGAACACCCAAGAATATTGAGACCCACTTAGTTAGTAAAGTCCATGAAAAATTATTTTGATGGGACAGGAGATCCCTATGACCATGTCGCAGAATTTAAGCAAGTGTTACGAGCAGAACAAGTAGAAGACATGTTTACGCAATATAACGCATTTGGACTTACATTAAAGAATACCGCTTTAACTTGGTTCCAACCATTGCAACAAAGGCAATTTAGAGACATCCATCACTTTTTAGAGTCATTCATCAGGGAATTCTCTAAAAGTGGGATCAAACATGACACATCTTCATTGATTCATAGTTTCAAACAGACCCCTCAGGAAACAATTAGACTGGCAGGACGTAGGTTTAGACAATATGTTGAGAGATGTCCAATGCAAGAGGAGTTACCCTCACAGGCCAAGCAAGTGTCATTGTTTTTAGATGGCCTATTGAGCTCTAAGCTATGTTCCTATGTATACTTGAAGGAACCTAGAACGATAGAGCAATGTGTAAGAATTTGTATAGACATTGAGGAAAACTTAGGAGATGAGTTGGAACTCTCAAAGGTCTATAAGGACTCAGATTGTTCATCTCCAGCATCCACAAAATTGTCTAGCTCGATAGAAGATCTAACAGAAAAGTGGCCCAGAAACTAGGAGTTTCTAGTAAACAGATGACTAGGTTAACAACAAACAAGCGTTGTTACACCTATGGTGGTGATCATATGGCAAATGTGTGTCCCAATGCTTCCTTGTCTATGTATGCGTCTCTGTCAAATTTTACCACTGGACGTTCCAATCCAATGGGTTGATCAGGATTGTGCATTTGCACCACTTGTCTTCGCAAACCATCCTCATAGATGCGAGCACTAAGCGGTTGGTTCAGAGAAATTCCAACTGAGTTCTATAGGGTCCTTCGGGTCTTTCTAAATACGCTACATTTGACCCTCCTTCTGGTCTTTCCGTGCTAAAAGCCATTTCTGATTCACTCGTATCTTAGCTCAACTCATAGGGATAACTACTATTCAACTGTTGTGCCCACGATCGTGCAGTAGTTCCTACACTTGCTTCTGATGATCTAAGGCTTCGTCGGTCTGACTTACCTATATACTTGCCTGATCTAAGGTTCATGAATTTTCTTCGCCGCACTCTCTGATCGTCAAAGTTCCTTTGTTATTGATTTGCTTGTTTCTTTTTAAATGTCTTTAAGTTCTTGTCTTATCTTAGTGTAAGTGTCAGGAATCGACTTTCTGTGGTACTTTTGAGTTCTCGTTCCGTCAAACTTAAGTTCTTTCCTTTAGCTTTTCGTATAACGCACCCTTACTTTAGTCTTGGACTTGATAAATTAAATCTCTTGAAGTTGATTGTTCCTATCGTCGTTAATCCACAAGGCTACTGTTTATCCTAAGCTAAGAATTGACTGAGGGGGTTGAGTAATCTTCCAACCTCAAGTCAGCCTTGGTGGTTGCTCTGATGCCCAAGAAGCCGCACTTCCCAAGCCCTCCATTCTTCTCTGCCTTGCTTTGCCTTGCTGTGTTTGCCCTTGATTGCCCTTGCTAGACCTGCAAAAAGTCAATGTTTAGACCAATTCTCAAATGGATGATCAAGCACTTGGATATATACACTTTTAAAGGTCCCTTCCCTTTTGCCCAAAATTTCAATGCCCCTTGGCTTTCTAGTCCCACACTAGGTCAAACTCAAATTATCCTCTCTAAAAAACAACGTCTTCTAACAAGTTATAAAGCTCAAAAAACGGACTTCGGATGAAAAAGATGTGACCGTTCAGGCCCTGGGGGGTAAAAACTGACAAACAAGTTTTTCTTCAAATATGAGCTAAGGGGTCTCCAATGAGTCTGATCACCCAAAAATTTGCCAAAAATAGCCCCAAATTTGTCCAAAAAATCAAACCCTAAAAATTGCGTTTGGGGTGGACAATCGCGATGGTCTGGGACCGTCGCGATGGTCGAGGTGAACCATTGCGATGGCGTGGCACAATCGCGATGGTCCGAAGAAGCGAACTGTCTCGATGGTCAGAAATGAACAGTCGCGATGGCATAAAAGTGAACGATCGCGATGACGTAGATGTGGGCAATCGCGATGGCGTGATCTGTGAGCCGTCGTGATGGTGTGAATGAACCATCGCGATGGTCTAATCGGCGAGCAATCGCGATGGCATAGGTCAACGATCAACGGGACAATCGCGATGGTGTGAGCCCGTCGCGATGGTCACAAAGCACGATGGCGTGAGCCAATCGCAATGGTTCAAATGTCGAGGCGTCGCGATGGTCTAAGGGTATCGTCGTGATGGTCTAGCTTGCCACGTCGCAGCATCACTGCGATGGCATGAGCCAATCGTGATGGTGTGGGGTCGATGGGATCGTCGCGATGGTCCAAATGAACCGTCGCGATGGCTCAAGTGAGCCGTCACGATGGTCCAAATGAACCGTCACGATGGCTCAAGTGAGGCATCGTGATGGTGTGAGACCATTGCGATGGTCCAGGTGAACTGTCGTGATGGCATGAGACCGTCGCGATGGTCCAGCCGAGCCGTCACGATGGCGTGAGCCAATCGCGATGGCCCACCAAAATGCAAATTTTGCAAATGCAACAATGGATTCCTATATGCGCAAGGGTCGCCTATACGGTGGTGAACTCGCTTACCTCAAATTCTGAACTTGGCAGACCATCGCGATGGTCTGACATAGTCGGCATTTTTTGACAGAAAGTGATTTTCTTACTTTTTTGCAGCTTTCCTGATGCTCTGGAGCACTGTACCTGCAAGAAAACTCAAAAACACAATAGCACATGCAAGCACAAAAGCTCTCTCTCTCTCTCGCATGCACAAATGAGGGGAAATGAGGAGAATGGGTGGATATGGTGAATTTTCTGATTTTTTTGGAGTTGAAGATGATGATGCGATGATGAAGATGAAGTGTGGGGGAGATGAAAAACACTAAAAACTAAGTAAAAGAAACAACAAAAACTAAAATTTTTACCTTCCAACGCCACTTCTTGCTATACTCTTACCATCACACATTTGTCCTAGACTCGATCCTCGGCAACGGCGCCAAATTTGGTGTTGCTCTAGCACAATGGTGAGAACCACGTTAATAAGCTCCACCTCCTTAATGTCAATCCGCGGAAAAGATAGGAGTGATATGAAGATCATGAATGTGAGATGAAGTGAGAGTGATGGTGAGAAGCATAGAGATGCACACACACATACACACACACAACGGAGAGACAAGCAAGACACAATGGAAGGTGAGAAATCAACTCTATTACTCAAGAACACTCTTACAAGCTCAAAATATCTCTAAGCTCACACTAACCAACACTAAGTCACCTAAAAAATGAGCTCTCTAGCTCTTTTTATAAATTCTAGACTAGTTTTGACCGGTTTCACATCTAGTGACCGACATTGTTAAAAAATAGGTCCTAGATGCTATTTGAAAGGGTAAACGGTGTCTAAAAATAACCAAAATTGGTACGCTCATTCTACCTAAGCTCCTCAAGCTCGAGGACTCCTCGACTTGCACAAAATGGAGCTATAGATTACAAAAAGGGTTTTTCTATATTACATATGTTACAAAAGTGATGAAAATCACTGTTGGAGGTTTTGAAGAGTATTTATAAAATATAATTCTTTGAAAGATGATTCGACTGACTCACTGCTCTGTCTTTACATGCTTCCGCGTCTTCTATGCAGATAACAATCACTTTACTATTTCCAAATGTTCCTCCATAATACCCTCTGGCTAGCAATAACTAGTAGGGACTTCTTTAGAGCACAGGAAAGAGTACGAGGTTTTACTTTCCTAAGTATAAATTTCTCTTTGTAAGAATTCAAGCCTCTGTCTAAGTTCTCATTCTATCTCTCCAAGCTAGGAACGTGTATGGTGCAGAAGTAGTGGGGAGTTATGGCTACATTTGTCTTGGCATGGGTATTTGCACTTGCCAAAGTTGTCAGGTGTTCATGGTGGACACCGGTTGTGGTCCCATCTCTCCCTTGGATACCTCTGGCTTCAGCCACCTTGCTAGAGGTGCTAGGTACCAGTGTCCTTAGAGTGCCCACTTGAGTCGTCTAGTTGAGAGGATCCAAATTCAGTTGCCCAGATGAGATAGACACCCAACATTTGAGAACCTTAGAGGCCCAACAACTTGAACACTTTTTTCTCCTAGCAACTTGAACATTTTGTTGATATATTTTGCTAGTGATGTGTGTGAGCACATTTAGTTCTTTTTGTACATTAACTTGGTAATAATTTTGTATTGTGTTGTTCTCCAAGATTATTCTTCTTCCTTGTATTATTCGTGTGCTTCTGAGACCTTGAAATCCAATAATTGATATCATAGGAGATTATTGCTTCCTCTAGGCCATCGTCAACACCCCTCTAGACATAGCCTTAGAATCACACAAAAATTGATGAGCATACTCTAGGTGATTAAGGATTCAAAACACCTTTGTTGTATGGCATCAAATTTTTTATTTGATATTGTTTAGCCTTCAAACACATTATCACAATGATTGTGCAAGCTATTTCATCCTTTTGTGACAAACATATATACATGTTTCAATTCAACAGTACAAGCACATTGAATTGTGCTATAGATCTAGCAGAGCTCAAGATGGTATTTTTGTTCAACGTTTTGAGATACAATCAATTTTTTGCATCATGGTATTTAGGCACCAACTATGGTTGAAAGCAATGAGATATCCTATATGTTGGTTGTTGAGGATAACTTGGATGGTACTAATTACCCATTGTGATTATACACGATGGGTCATGTATTGGTAGTAAAAGGTTTGTGGAATATTTTTTGGGGTGTTGAAAAATGTCCTACTACACTTGCAAATACAATTACTGAAGGTAATGCATATGGTGTTGAAGATGATGATCTTCAATTTTGTAGTCATTTTAGAGTTATTGTTGCACCTATTGTAGAGAAACTTCATTGGGGTGGCAAAGATGCACATGACATGCACTGATAGCCTTGTGTGTCAAACATGCCATTATCCCTCATATTGACTCGTGTAACATATTAAAAGATGCTTGGGATAGGCTTAAAACATTATACGAAGAAATAAATGAAACTCTTGTTGCTTACCTCTGAAAATAGTTGGAGAATGATCATATGAAAGAAGGAGATTCTATGGATATTTTTTTTAACAAAGCTCAAATATTTGAAAGAGCAATTGATTTTCGCTAAGGAGTTAGTCTGTGGTTTTTTGCAAAAAGATTAGTCTAGCCTGACCATGTCAATATGCATGTTGTAGATCAAGCTTTCTTAAGTAATTAGAAGGGCAAATGTAAATGGAGCTCATCTATGTGTAAGCAAAAATCTACTATTGTTGCATAGTTAAAGAAGGAAGACAAAGATGACAAGAAAATGGAAACAAAAAAACATTTTTGCAAGTAATGTAAGGAAAATGATCATGTCATAAAGAGTTGTCCTAAACTAGTTAAAAAGGAGGCAAAGAAGAAAGAGGTTGGAATGGTTGTGGTAGACGCCTCCACACCTAAAATAGATTCTACTTATCTTGTTTAGAATGAAGATGCACACTTACTAAAGTTTATAGCTATGAACCATCTTCATCTCAATAGTGTATGTTTGTAGTAGACTCTGATGTTTGGTGCTTTGATAGTGGTGCAACCAAATGTATTACCTCGCAATGGAGTTTTTTAACTTAACTTGAGCCTACCCCCATAGGGAATACTACCACATGTGCTAACAACTCCTCTGATCCTGTAATCGGATTTGGAAAGATCGTTTGGATACTCTTGATAGGAATTTTTTCACATTGTCATATGTGTTATAAGTTCTAGATATCAAGGAAAATCTATCATCAATTTCAACATTAGCCAAGATTGGATTGGTTGTCAAATTTGTTGAAGATAGATGTAACTTTCATGATCTCTCAAAAGGTGATTTTATTATTTCTTATAGCATTTTATTTTATGGGCTGTATAAGCTCATAGATTATGCAAAATCTATGAATGACTCAGCATGTGCAGTCCATGATTCTCGGGCTACCTCTAATGGAAAGCTTTGGCATGCATGCTTTGGTCATCTAGATTTTGCTACTTTGCTCCACATGAAAACATTTGAGATGCACTCTCTACCCAACATTCAAGTTGCTTCTAGAAATATCTTGAAGGTTTTATTTCGAGCAAAATGTTGGAGGAGATGGTGGATAGATTCTAGAGATGAAGCGGTACTGCAAAACCCTGCTTCACATCAACCAAGAACAAGTTGTGGAGAGTGTAGTAGGCCCCTTGAGATTCCTAATTATCACAAATAATCATATATGTGCTTTGGAACATGATCCTCCGATCAATGGGTCAAAACAGATAAGTAGAAAGTTCAACCAAGAGCTTGGACTTGCTATTTTGGTATCTGCATATGTTCAATAAAGTGATCAGTTCTCTCAACCTACTAGCAATTGGCTAAATTCCTTTTGGGAGTATCTAACTAACTTAAACAGTTACCAATCATGATTTATTGCAATAAAAAAGATGGACTACACACTGAGAATGATGCTTATCAAGTTAGAAGACTTGGCCGACATTTTCGGGGTGCTTCAGTGTGTAGACTAGAGAGCAAAGGTATGAAGATATCTCACGATTGGAAAAATCAATAACAATGAAACTTTGTAGCTATGAGTTAGATAGTATGCTGATTCTATAGCACTTTAAAGCACATCAAATGATCAACCATGCACTAAGAATAAGCTATGAGAAGTTCACTATTCTGAGATGGTCATAACAGAGAAGTGAAGTAGAGAAATAATTAATGTATATGTATTAGATAACATAGAAATACAATGACATTGGAAATGTTCAATTGCACAATGTGAGGGTAGTGATGGAGCTATGGATTGATCTCACTAATAATAAAGAATCTCTCTCAAATGATCTCATAGTCGAGCTCTTGTTTTATGTGAGTCTTTTTTGATCCACTTTTATAGTTGAGGTTGGAGCCAAACTTTGAATTCAAATTCAAATTCTCACCATAAAGTGAGTCCTAAACTATAGGATTTATTCTCTCATCAATCATCTACCAAGCAACCCAAGATTTGGTTCCTCCTAACTCCTTGTGAGAGTAATGCATTAAGCATATGCACTTTTACAAAGATAAAAGGTAAAGTGACTTTTAAAAGGGGATAGTCATATGTGACTATATGTGATACATGCTAATTGTTCAAGTATGTAGGCTTGGAATCTTTTGTACCAGTAGCTCGCCCTCAAGCTGAACATGCTTGATCTTCAATCTTCCTTGATTTCCTACAATCCAATCATCATCTTGAACCTGTTCATCTTAGTTCCATCCAAAGACTTTGTGAACATATTTGTACATTGCAAATGAGTTGATACATAGGACAATTGGATGTCCTTGCTAAGTAATTTCTCTCTTACATAATGATAATGCACTTCAATGTGCTTAGTCCTTGCATGATATACATGATTAACAACAATATGAAGTGAACTAGTGTTATCTCCAAAAATCATTGGAGCATAAGAATGTAACCCCAAATTTGTATAGAGTAGTTTGAGCTACATAGCCTCTTGTGTAGCATTAGCTAAGCCTCTATATTCTGCTTCTGTAGATGACAATGTCATAGTTGGTTGCTTCTTTGATGACTAGGATATTAGCTTTGAACATGCAAAAGATAAGTAGCCAGAAGTGCTCCTCCTATCATCCAACCCAATCTGCATTAGAATACATCTTGATATCCAAATCAAAAGTGAATGGATAAAACAACCCTTCATTTATGGTACCCTTCAGATATTTTAAGATCCTCTTGGAATCTTCCAAGTGAGGTTTTCTTAGTGTATGCATAAAATGGCTTAATGTACTTACTCCATAACATATGTCCACTCTTGTTAGGGTTGCATAATTGAAACTCCCAACAAGCTTTTGGTAACCTGTAATATCTTCAAGAAGTTCGCCCTCATGAGCACTAATTTTGTGATTGAGTTCCATGGGTGTACCTGAAATTTTAGTGTTTTCCATTTTGAATTTAACCAACGTATCATGAATGTAGTTCCTCTGAGTAATAAAGACACTAGAATCTATGTATACAAGTTCTAATCCAAGAAACTATGTTAACAAACCAAGGTCACTGATATTAAATTCTTCCATCATCTAGGATTTGATTTGCTTGATGCCATTAGCATCATTCCCTGTAATGATAATGTCATCCACATAGACACATAAGTAAATAACTTCTAAGTTAGTCTTCTTTATGAATAAAGAAGAATCCACTTTGCTAGCAACAAATCCTTGATCTAGTAAATATGTGACAAGCCTATGGTTCCAAGCGCTAGGAGCTTGCTTTAAACCATAGAGTGCTTTCCTTAGCTTGCATACATAATCTGGTTTATCCTTGTCTTCATACCCTGGTGGTTGAGCCATGCAAACTTCTTTTGAGATCCATCCATTTAGGAATGCATTGTTAACATCTAACTGATATAGGGTCCAATTCTTTGAAGCAACAACACTTACCAAAACCCTGATTGTTGGCATCTTAGCCACAGGTGAAAAAGTCTCCTCATAATCCACTCCATGGGTTTGAGCAAACCCCTTTGCCACTAGCCTTGCTTTGTACCTGTTTATAGAACCATCTAAATTCTTCTTGATTTTATATATCCACTTGTATCCTATTACCTTCATGATTGGTCTCTTGGGAACCAAATCCCAAGTGTTGTTCTCCTGAAGTGCTTCAATTTCTTCCTACATGGCTTCTCTCCACTCTTTCTTTTGATTGGCTTCTTCAAATGAAGAAGGTTATTCTGTCATAGAGCCTTTGGTCATGTACACAGAATGCTTGGTGACTAATGATGTGGCATAGCCATACCTTATGGGTTTTTTTACTCTCCCATTGAGATCTTCTGAGTGCTTGATTGGAAGACTTTGGAATGTCTTCCAATTGCTTGAACTTGGTCTTGCCTTTTGACTTCCAAGCCTTGAAGTCAATCTGCTCTTCATCCTCTGAGTTGACATCTTTTGGTATTTGTTGATCTTCTTGAGTGAGAGTTGGAAAATTACTTTCCAATTCATAAGGTAACTTGATCTTCTTGCAATCATCTTCAAACCATGAATTATTTTTATCAACAACCACATCCCTACTAATTGTAAATCCTTTGTTAATGGAATTGTACAACCTATATCCCTTCTGGTTTTGGTCATAGCCAATGAATATACACTTTTCAGCTTTTGGATCAAGCTTCCCTCTAATCTATGAGGGTATATGTGCATAAGCAATGCAACTAAAGATTTTACAATGGTCTAATGATGGTCTCCTCTCATTCTATGCCTCATAAGGTGTCATTCCATCCAAGGATTTGGATGGGAGCCTATTAATCAAGTATGTGGATGTGGAAACAGACTTAGCCCATAAGTAACTTGGTAGTTTCTTTTCATCAACATTGATCTTGCAACCTCTACTATCAGTCTATTCCTCCTCTCTGCCACTCCATTTAGTTTAGGAGTGTATCTTGTTGTAACCTCTCTCTCTTTATACCTCTATCCTGTAAAAATGAGTCAAATTCATGTGAGAAATACTCACCACCTCCATCAGATTTGATTCTCTTCAAGCTTCTACTTGTTTGGTTCTCAACCAATGCCAAATACTTTTTGAAACAAGTAAAGATTTCATCTTTATGCTTCATGAAGTAAAGGATTATCCATCTATTGTAATCATCTATGAATGAAGCATAGTACCTTGATCCTAAGATTGATGCTCTCTGCTAGGACCCCACACATCTCTGTGCACAAGCTCCAAGTAGTCTTCATACATATATTCTTTTCTGTTAAATGGTTGCCTGCGAGATTTCCAAATTGGCATGCTCCACATTTGTGTATCATGTGTTGCTTGGACACATTTGGAATGCAAAACACACTCTGAACCTTGCATATTTGCTTTAGTGTTCTTTCACCTATGTGACCTATCCTTTTATGCTATATGTCTAGTTAATAAGGTTTGATCTTTGTAGTTTAAGAGTGCAATGTTTCTGGTATCTTCAACTTCAAATGTAAAGAGTCTACCAGATTTCTCACCTTTCGCAATCCTCTTGAATCCTTGTTGAGTGTCTTTGACATATGCTCCATACCTTGTGAATCTGACCTATAAGCCTTTCTCAACAATTTGTCCAACACTGATTAGATTTTTTGTTATGGTTAGCACATATAAAAGCTTACTCAAAAGGTTCATGTTACCATCAGAAGCCTTGACATTTCCAATCTTCTTAACAGAGTGTCTGTGAAGAGAGATGGTGGATGCAATCCGAAGATGAGTTGGTGCTGCTACAACCGGCTTCACACCAGCCAACTGAGACTTGAGAGTTGATTAATAGTCCCTTTGAGCTTCCTAAATCAACCAAAATATCAGCCAAGTACTTTGGAACATGTATCTCAAAAGTTTAAGTCAAGACAGACTAGTTGCAAAATGACTAGCTCCCAAAACTTCCTATATAAATTCCTTTTGGTCATAAGAAATAGACTTAGAAAGCTTGTTAATCCAAGTTAAAAAACTTCAAATCATCAATTGAGGATTGAGAACAACTTTTAACAAAATCTGGAACATGCCTGCCATTCTCGGGGCTCTGTAGAGATAGACCAGTGAGCAGTAAAATGAAGATTTCTCCCAGCCTACAAATCCAATGATGATGAAAATTTATATGCAAAAACTAGACTTTAAACATTAGACTACTACAAATGGATGTGTATAGCTCGAGTTATGAGCTTTTGAAGTTACTGCTCTGAGTGAGTATAGCAGAGAACAAAACAGAGAAGTAGAGAATGATGAATGTATAAATTCACATATAATTAAAACCACATTGGCAATGAATATTTTCACAACGGGAGTAGAACAATAGAGCTATGGAGTTAGCTCTTCAATCTCTAGAAAATGACATGAAGTGTTCACATACAAGGCTTGCTAATCTCCTCTTCCTTCTTGCTCTTTTTATAGCTACTCTTGGAGGGCGTTTTGAATTCAAATTCGAATGGTTCTACCTAAAAGTGATCCCCAAAGTTAGGAAATATTCCCTCAACTCACAAATTCATGGTTTTAGATAGTTATAGCCACGATTTTTCTTTTACATCATGGATGAGGTAAGCCATTCTTTTTCTTTTTTCTTTTTCACAATTACAAGAGATAAAATGTACTCTTTTACAAGAGGTGTTCACATGACTACACATATGAGCATAAATCAAATAGTATCAAGCATGTAGGCTTGGGTAAAATGCACCAACAGCTCCCCCTCAATCCTAACATGCTTGTCTTGCAAATATATCTTCAATTGTCCTTGATTTCCTGCAAGCCAATCATCAACTTGAATCTACTTAACTTTGTACCATCAAGAGCTTTAGTCAACATGTCTGCACATTGCATATCGGTAGAGACATAGGATAGTTGAATATCCTTGCTCATTAGCTTCTCCCTTACATAATGGTAGTGGACTTCAATATGCTTGGTTCTAACATAGTATACTAGATTAGCTGCTAGATATAGTGAGCTTGTGTTGTCACAAAAAATGTGAGGTGTTGAAGAATGAAGTCCAAGATATGTGTACAAAGACTTTAACCACATGATTTCTTGAGTTGCATTAGCCAAACATCTATATTCAGCTTTAGTAGAAGATAATGCCATGGTTGGTTGCTTCTTGGATGACCAAGAAATGATTTTTGAACCTGCAAATGATACATACCCGGATGTGCTTCTTCTATCATCTCTAGATCCAGCCCAATTTGCATCTAAATAGACCTTTAGCTCAATATCTGAAGTAAATGAATAAAACAAACCTTCATTCATGGTCCCCTTTAGGTACTTGAGGACTCTCTTGGCCGCTTCCATATGTGGTCTTCTCGACTTATGCATAAACTGACTCAATATGCTAACACTATAGCATATATCCACCCTTGTGAGTGTTGCATAGTTCAAGCTTCCAACCAAGCTTTGATAGCTTGTGATGTCTTCAATTGGCTCTCCTTCATAAGCACTAAGCTTATGATTTTGCTCCATAGCTGTACTTGAACACTTGGTATTTTCCATCTTGAACTTGACAAGCATTGCATGGACATACTTCCTTTGTGTTATGTATATACCTGAATTTGTGTAGATCAACTCCAATCCAAGAAAATAAGTGAGTGGTCCAAGGTCACTTATTTTGAACTCCTCCTTCATTTGAGTCTTTACATATTTGACTCCTTCAAGATCATTGCCTGTGATAATAATATCATCAACATACACACATAAATAGATCACTTCAGATCCATTCCTCTTTATGAACAAAGAGGTATCCCCCTTGCTAGATTTGAATCCTTGGTCCTACAAATAAGTCACTAATCTAAAATTCCAAGCTCTTGGAGCTTGCTTCAATCCATAAAAGGCTTTCTTTAATTTGCATACATAGTTGGGATGATGTACATCCTCATATACAGGAGGTTGTGCCATATACACTTCCTCTGAAATCCATCCATTCAAGAAAGCATTCTTTACATCAAGTTGATAGAGCTTCCAATTTCTAGATGCAACAAAACTAATGAGAACCCTAATTGTAGGCATTTTTGCAACATGAGAGAAAGTCTCCTCATAATCAATACCATGGGTTTGAGCAAACCCTTTAGCAACTAACCTTGCTTTGTGTCTATTTATACTTCCATTTGGATTCCTCTTGATTTTGTATATCCATCGAGATCCAATCACCTTCATAGATGGCTTGTTAGGTACAAACAGCCAGGTGTCATTCTCCTTCAAGGCTTCCATTTCTTCATCCATTGCATCTCTCCAAGATTTCTTGCTTTGTGCTTCTTCGAATGTGGTAGGTTCTTCATTGGTTGAATCCTTTGCAATGTAGATTGAGTGCTTGGTGACCAAAGAAGTATCATAACCAAACCTCTCTGGTTTCTTCTTCTCCCTTGAAGACCTTCTAAGTGGTTGGTGTGAGCTCTTGGGTCCATATGTAGCATCTTGCATCTTTGCTTTACCTTTGTTCTTCCATAGCCTTAGTCTTTCCAAGTCTTCTAGGTCAATCTCCGAATCACTTTCTTCCATTTGCTTTGGATCCTTTGGTTGAAGTGATGGAAAATCTTCATCCAAGTCATAAGGAAGCTTCACTTGCCTGTCATCATCTAACCATGATTTTTCCTCATCAAAAATTACATCTCTACTCACATAAAATCATTTATTAGTTGGATTGTACAATCTATATCCTTTTTGGTTTTGGTCATAACCAATGAATATGCACTTCTCTGCTTTGGGATCCCATTTCCCTCTTAATTGAGAAGGAATGTGAGCATAGGCTAAGCATCGAAAAATTTTACAATGCTCTAGAGGTCTTCTTCCATTCCACACTTCATATGGAGTGGTTCCATCTAGTGACTTAGATGGAAGTCTATTTATGAGATATGTGGCTGTAGACACAGCCTCTGCCCATGGGTAGTTTGGCAATCCCTTTTCGTTGAGCATGGACCTTGCAGCTTCAACAATAGCTTTGTTTCTCCTCTCTGCTACACCATTGAGTTCGGGTGTATACCTTGTAGTGACTTCCCTTTTAATGCCTCTTTCATGCAAGAAGGCATCAAATTCAGAAGAGAAGTATTCTCCTCCACCATCTAATCTGAGTCTTTTCAAAGTCCTTTCTGTTTGGTTTTCAACAAGAGCAATATACTTCTTAAAGTAATTAAACACTTCATCCTTGTGGTTTGTGAAAAACAGAATGGTCCACCTGCTATAATCATCTATGAAAGACACATAATATGTTGAACCTGATATAGATGGCTCCTTACTTGGACCCCACACATCCATGTGCACTAGATCCAAAGGATTTTGATACACATATCCCTTCTTATTGAAAGGTTGTCTATGAGCCTTGCCGAGTTGACAAGCTTCACACTTATAAATCATGTGTTGCCTTGTGATATTACGCAAACCAAGTACACTTTGGTCCCTGCAAATTTGTTTAAGTGTCCTCTCACCAATGTGAGCAAGCCTTTTGTGCCATATCTCCAACTCTCTGAGAGTTTGGGATCCATAGCTAAACAAAGCTATGTTCTTTGTATCTTCCACTTCAAAAGTGAAAAGCCTTCCTGTCTTTTCTCCTTTGGCAATCCTTCTAAAGCCTTGCCTTGGGACTTCAACATATGCTCCAAATCGGTTAAATCTAACGTGCAATCCTTTTTCAACAATCTATCCAACACTTATTAAATTTTTGGTAATTGTAGGGACATACAAGACTTTGCTTAAGAGGTTCATATTCCCATCTGATGTCTTCAAATTACCTATCTTCTCCACTGAGTGCTTTGTATCATCTCCTGTTTGCACTTCATGTTTGTTGTGGGGATCTTCCAAATGAGAAAGTAAAGCCACATTTCCTGCTACATGGTTTGAGCATCCCGAATCAATGTAAAAGATGTGATCATCATCCTTACCCTTCTTCACTGATAGAAACATAAACAATAATGAATCTTCATGACTTTGGTCCTCTGCATAATTATTGTAATCTCTTCTTCCTCTATGGCCACTTTGATAGTTGTTGTTGTTGTAATTGTTGTTGTAATAGTTGTTGTTGCAGCCTCCATTGTATCTGCCTCTATTTGATCCATAGCCACCTCTATTGAATCCTCTTCCTCTTGAGTTCCTCAGGTTCTTGAAACACTCTTCAGTAGTATGATTAGATAAGCCACATATATTGCAAGGTTAAGATTGATTGGAATCTCCCCCTACCTTGCTTTCCACCTCTGCCTCTTCCTCTAGCTCTTCTTCTACCTGCAAAGTTTGCTTGGAAAGAGCTACCTTCATCTTCATTCTTCCTATTCTTTGACTTGTCCTTGACCTTAGCTTTATCATAATATAAGGCAAGAGTTTTATTTCCTCTTGAGGACTCAGTACCTTTGCTAATCTTTGCTTCATGAGTGAAGAGTTGGCCCATGAGTGTGTTGAGGTCGGGTACATGCATATCCATGTATAAATCCATGGTTGTTGTGAACGACTCCCACTTGTCATCTGCTTTGATTCCATTTATGATTTGTCTAATGATTTTCTCCTCTTCAATTACCTCTCCAATGCTTCCAAGTTGGTCAGAAATCTCCTTCATCTTTGTGACATAATCAGTCACACTTTGCTTCGGACTTTTCTTCATTATTGTGAACTCCATCCACAATTGGTTCTTCCTTGCTCGAGTGTTGGAGGAGAAGAAAGAAGCAAGTGCATTCCAGGTCTCTCTTGAGGTCTTGCATCCCTTGACATGAGGTAAAAGAAAATCAGAGATTGAGTTTAGAATATAGGACCTTGCAAGTGCATCATTCGAACACCAATTTGAAAGTCCTTCCACTTCTTCATGTGATGGTTGCCCTTTGTTCCTCATGGTTGGCATTGCTTCATCTCCGGATATGAATCCATATAGATTCCTCCCTTGAAGGTAAGCCTCCATCCTAAGAGACCATGTTGAGTAGTTTTTTCGATCCAATTTGTCAATTGTGGATGGAAATCCATCTCCCATGTTGCTTGACTATGCTCTGATACCACTGTGAAGAGAGATGGTGGATGCAATCCGAAGATGAGTTGGTGCTGCTACAACAGGCTTCACAACAGCCAACTGAGACTTCAGAGTTGATTAGTAGACCCTTTGAGCTTCCTAAATCCACCAAAATATCAGCCATGTACTTTGGAACATGTATCTCAAAAGTTTAAGTCAAGACAGACTAGTTGCGAAATGACTAGCTCCCAAAACTTGCTATTTTTGGGCATACACCTGTTGGAACAAATGAACAGTGCTCTCAACCTGGTAGGAATTAGATATATTCCTTTTGGGCATAGGAAATAGACTTAGCAATCTTGATAATACAAGCTAAAACACTTCAAATAATCAACTGAGGACTGAGAACAACGTTTAACAAAATCTGGAACATGCCTGCCATTCTCGGGGCTCTACAGAGATAGACTAGTGAGCAGTAAAATGATAATTTCTCCTAGCCTACAAATCCAATGCCAATGAAAAGTTATATGTAGAAACTAGACTTTTAGAGCTATCAATCGCATGTTAAAGCACTACAAATGGATGAGTATAGCTCGAGTTATGAGCTTCTGAAGTTACTACTCTGAGTTAGTATAACAAAGAACAAAACAGAGAAGTAGAGAATGATGAATGTATAATTTCACATATGATTACAACCACATTGGCAATGAATATTTGCACAATGGGAGTAGAATGATAGAGCTATAGAGTAATCTCTTGAATCTCTACAAAATGACATGAAGTGGTCACGTACAAGGCTTGTTAATCGCCTCTCCCTTCTTGCTCTTTTTATAGCTACTCTTGGAGGGACTTTTGAATTCAAATTCGAATGGTTCCACCTAAAAGTGATCCCCAAAGTTAGGAAATATTCACTCCGCTCACAAATTCATGGTTTTAGGTAGTTAGAGCCACGACTTTGCTTTTACATCATGGATGAGGTAAGCCATTCTTTTTCTTTTTTCTTTTTCACAATTTCAAGAGATAAAATGTACTCTTTTACAAGTGGTGTTCACATGACTACACATATGAGCATAAATCAAATAGTATCAAGCATGTAGGCTTGGGTAAAATGCACCAACAGTTTCTAGTGTCATCACCTGTTTGCACTTCATGCTTTCCTTTAGGTTCTTCAAGATCAGATAGCAATGCTACATTTCCAGCCACATGATTGGAACAACCAGAATCAATATAGAAAAGGTGCTCATCATCTTTACCTTGCTTGTATGTCATGTTCATGATCAATAGAGAATCCTCTTGTTCTTCTGTGTAGTTTTTATAATCTCTTCTATCTCTAAAGACTCCTTGATAATTGTTGTTGTAGCCTTGGTTGTAGTTGTGATTATAATTGCTTCCTCCATTGTTGAACATGCCTCGGGATTGTCCATAGCCTCCTCTATGGAAGCCTCTTCCTCTCTGATACCTTGTGTTCTTGAAACACTCATCTATGGTATGGTTAGTCAAGCCACAAATATTGCAAGGTGAAGTGTTGTAAGATCTCCCCCTGCCTTGTTTTCCTCCTCTGCCCCTTCCTCTAGTACCTTTTCCTCTACCTGTGAAGTTCACTTGAGAGGTACTAGCATCTTCTTCATTCTTTTTGCCTTTACCTTTATCCTTACTTTTATTTATATCTGTGTAAAGGGCAAAAAATTGATTACCTCTAGATTTTTCTCCATTTTCTTGTTGAGATTTGTCTCATGTGTGAAGAAAACTCTTCCCCATCAATGTGTTGAGGTTAGGTATTTTCAAATCCATATATAGGTCCATTGTTGTGGCAAAGGATTCCCACTTATCATCAGCTTTGATGCCATTTATGATCTGCCTTACTATATGTTCCTCTTCTATCTCTTCTCCAATGCTTGCAAGTTGGTCAGCCACATCCTTCATCTTGGTTACATAGTAAGCTACACTTTGCTTTGGTTGCCTTTTCAAGGTTGTAAACTCCATCCATAGCTGGTTCTTCTTAGCCCTTGTATTTGATGAGAAGTATGAAGAAAGTACTTCCCAAGTCTCTTTAGAGGTTTTGCAATTCCTAATGTGAGGTAATAAAATAATCAGATATTGAGTTAAGTATATAAGACGTGGCAAGAGCATCCTTTGCACACCATGTAGTTAGCCTTTCTTGCTCTTCCCTTGTAGGTTGATGTTTGCTGTTGAATGTTGGCATTTCTTCATCTCTTGAGATATATCCATATAAGCTTCTTCATTGGAGGTAGGCTTGCATCCTTAGGGACCATGTTGGATAGTTGCTCCTATCCAATTTGTCAATGAATGATGGAAATCCATCTCCCATTTTGCTTGTTGTTGTTCTGATACCACTGTTGGAGGAGATGGTGGATAGATTCTAGAGATGAAGAGGTGCTGCAAAACCCTGCTTCACACAAGCCAAGAACAAGTTTTGGAGAATGTAGTAGATCCCTTGAGCTTCCTAATGATCACAAATAATCATATATGTGCTTTAAAACATAATCCTCTAATCAATGGATCAAAACATGTAAGTAGAAAGTTCAACCAAGAGCTTGGACTTGCTATTTTGGTCTCTTCATATGTTCAGTAAAGTGATCAATTCTCTCAACCTTCTAGAAATTGGATAAATTCCTTTTGGGAGTATCTAACTAACTTAGATAGCTACCAATCATGAGTTATTGAAATAAAAATGGACTACACACTGAGAATGATGCTTAGCAAGTTAGAAGACTTGCCCGATATTTTTGGGGTGCTTCAGTGTGCAAACCAAAGAGCAAAGATATGAAGATATCTCATGATTGGAAAAATCAATAACAATGAAAATTTGTAGATATGTGATAGATAGTATGATGATTCTATAGCACTTTAAGTCACATCAAATGATCAACCATGCACAAAGAACAAGATCTCAAAAGTTCACTGTTCTGAGATGGTCATAGCAGAGAAGTGAAGTAGAGAAGTAATCAATGCATATGTGTTAGATCACATAGAAATAAAATGACATTGGAAATCTTCAATTGAAAAATGTGAGGGTAGTGATGGAGCTATGGGTTGAGCTTACTAATCACAAAGAATCCCTCTCAAATGATCTCATAGTCAGGATCCTGTTTTACTCAAGTCTTTTTTGATCCACTTTTATAGTTGAGGTTGGAGCCAAGCTTTGAATTAAAATTCAAATTCTCACCATAAAGTGAGTTCTAAAATATAGGATTTATTCTCTCATCATTCATCTACCAAGTAACCCAAGATTTGATTCCTCCAAACTCATTGTGAGAGTAGTGCATTAAGCATATGCACTTTTACAAAGATAAAAGGTAAAGTGACTTTTTCAAGAGGATAGTCATATGTGACTTTATGTGATACATGCTAATTGTTCAAGTATGTAGGATTGGAATCTTTTGTACCAACACAAATATTAGTGTTCCTCCTTCCCAAAAGATGGTTCAATTAGAGGTGCTTATGAACTGAACCTTGCTCGTAGTCATGTCTATTGTCATATGCACACACCTTCATTTGGGAACCATCTATACTTCATGAATTTCATTAATGAATTTGTCAGACATGCATGGTTCTATCCATTGACAGAAAATTCTAAAGTGTTTATGTGCTTTAAACAATTCTTGGCCATGGTCGAAAATATGTCAGCATGTAAAATGGGCACCCTTCATTCTTATTGAGGGGGTTGGCATAGAAAAGGCAAAAAATATGCCTAAATGTTTGGTGTAGACTTTGAGAGATAACAAATTAGATGTGCCTTTGTCATATTCAGGCTCTCATTATGCTTCCTTTGTGTTAGATTGTTATGCAGTGGTTGACTCTAGTCGTTGTGGTGAGAATGAGTTTATTTCTTTTGATGAAGCACAAAATTCAAAAAATTGGGTGGTTATTATGCAATCAGAATATGATGCTATTATGAAGAATGATACTTGGACTTTATGTGATTTGCCTCAACACAAAAATGCCATTGGTACTAAATGGGTATACAAGCTGAAATGTAAGCCTAATGGAATAGTTGATAGTTATAAGGCTAGACTCGTTACAAAGGTTATGCTTGTTGGAGTTTGAGGTTTGCGGAAGCACGTGAACATCACAAGGAAGAAGAAGAAGCTTGGAGCACAACACACAATATTGAATGTATTACCACTAGAATTTACAAAGACAAGTGATCTGTTCGGGCCATATGCATATATACAAGTGAGGGAAAAAACCTCCTAAAGAGGGAAAAAAGTGCCCCGATGGTCCTAGTGTGTTCACACACATCACTACCTAAATATATCAAAAAATCCCCCCTGGGAGTGATGCAATGAACAAGGAGCTAGCACTCAAGTATAAGGAAGTGCAAAGTTATGTGGAATCAATCCACAAAAGGAAGTAAGCCCAAAGATTTGCGAAAAGCTTCCAACTTCTCCCTAGGCAGATCCTTAGTGAAAGGTATGCAATGTTCTCGTGTGTGGGCACATATGCCAAATTGATCTCTCTAGCAGAGAACATCTCCCTGACATAATGATAATGCACCTCAATGTTCTTAGAGTGAGGATGAAACATAGGGTTCCTCACAACTGCCAATGCACTCTGACTGTCAGCTGCCCTATACTCAGCCTCACAACCAGAAGTGGCCACAGTAGGATGCTTCTTGCTCAATCAAGATATACGTGAGCTACCAAGCATGAAGCAAAAACCACTAGTGGACACACGAGTTTCATAGCAACCAACCCAATCAGAGTTAAAAAAACCATGTAAATCTAGCAGTAGTGATCCCCCCTTGGGATAAAACAATCCAAGTAGTCGGGTACCATTCAAGTAGCGAAAGATGCACTTAACCACCTGCCAATGCTTGAAACCTGGGCAATGCATAAACCTAATCATCTGTGAGACAACAAACTAAATATCTAGCCAAGTAATGCATAAGTAAATCAAGCATCCAACAGCTTGTTAATAGAGAATAGCATCAAATGCATCTCTATCATCATGAAGACTCAATCGTAAACCTATCTTCATAGGAGTGGCAATAGGTTGCAGTTTTCAAGGCCAAAATGGTGCAATAATGTGTCAATATATTTTGTTTGACACAAAGTTGTTCTTCCATCAACTTCTTTAATGAAACATATAGTGGCTTGGTGAGCCACAGACTGTAAGTTCGATCGCAATGGTAACACCTAAGAAGTCTATGTTTGTGCTCCTTGTGTGCTGTGTTTCTGCATATTCTATAGCCTTTGTGCAGAGTACTGTGTTCATCGCTTGGAGCTTGGTTTTCTACTCCAACGATATCATCGTGGAGCTCTCGAGAAGGAAAGTGCACTGTGGTGCATCACCATCAAAATACTTCATTGGTATCATAGCATTTTGATGCAAACACTTTGTTCCTTTTGTGCAAGCAAAGCAAGCACCCACCCAAGGCTTTCTCCCAGGCTCAAGGTGGCGACCAAGGCATAGACCTTGGCATACCTTGTCATCCGAGTCACTGAAGTCACTGTTGGTGTTGTTGGTTACGCGTGAGGGAGGCTCTCAATGATCAAGGAAGATAAAGGTTCTCGATACTTCCCGAGAGGTCACCCATCCCAGTACTGTTCCCCCTCAAGCTCGCTTAACCATGGCAATCTCTTGCCACTAAGATACACTCTTGTGGTGTCTGAAGAAGGGGAAAGACTAAGAATAACATCACCTTGAACATGTTTTGGTCCCGCAAAGGTTCACCCTTTTCTTTCAAAGCCTATTTTTAAAGCATTTTTGGGGTGATTTTTGGAGTACCTTCGTGCATCGGTCTCTTCACACAGTTTCAAGAACATCAAGAAGAGTGTTCTTTGTACTTCTTTGAAAATAATTATTCACCTTTGGGGCCCTGTTTTCAGTCACAATCGTAAAACTATAGGTTTCTCAAAAGGTTTTCAGTTGTGGTGGGAGCAGCCACTCCAAATTTATGTAGGTTTTTTGAACCTAAACAACAGAACGGCAGACACTTGCAGGTGTTGTTGGCTAGTTTTTGGGATGTGCATTCAACTTTTTAGTGTCATTTTACTGCATATATTGAGCACATATACACTATGTATGATTTTGCAAATACCGCTTATGTACATCCATGTGGTCATTGATATAGTGGTTACGCTTTTGCATAAAGCCTTTTACATTTGATAAAAAGTGTTGTGGTGAGGTTTTCTTAACTAGGAGACACCCAGATGTTGGGGTCTCTTCGGTGATGCAGGTGGAAGACTTACCCAATCTCGCCATATGAGATGTATGATAGTTGTTCATAGGTGCTTGATAAGCCTAGTTGGATTCTTTTAGGTAATTGATTATATGCAGTGGAGTCAATGATTCACTATACAGGTAAACATGTTAATACTTGCAGTTTTATGAGATTTTGACACTAGCCATATGCTCATTTTGCAGAGGATACTTTGGCAAACTTTTTCTAGATTTTTTGGTTTTGTCAACTATACAGTGGTCGATTTACTTCTTGATACACTTATTGGTGTGAGCACATTTATGCTCACTAAATCCTTCTGGTTGGTCGTTATTGTTCATTAATTCATTTTTCTAGGAAGATAGTTGAATTCTCTCCTAGAATTTGATACTTGGTCATCCTTCTTTGAGCCTTATTGATGTTTCAACTCTTCTAGCTCCATTATTCTTCTATTCAATTGTCTACCATCATGGTATCATAGGTCTCAGGCACATCTGGTAGATGAGGGTCTAGTGCCAGTGTTTTGAGGAGGAGCTATAACTTGCAGGGCAAAGACCATTTTGAGATCCAAAAATTTGATGGCACAAACTTTGCTCTATGGAAGAATTAGATTAAAGATGTGCTGATTCAAAGGAGGCAATGGAATTTAGTAAATGGAATCTCAAAGAATCTTACTGAAATGGATGAAGATGATTGGGATGAGTTAGATGAAATGGCCAGGACTACCATTTAATTGCACCTGCGAGATATGTTTACTTTATAGTATTAGACTATGAAAGTGCAGAGGAGCTTTGGAAGAAGTTATGCAATACATATGAAAAAGAGACGGCATCAAATAAAGTGTATCTGATGAGAAAGTTATATGACCTTGGCATGAAGGACACAGACAATTGCTACTCATCTAAATGCGTTTGACACTATATTCTCCCAGTTACATGCTCAGAAACTGGATATGGATAATGAAATGAAAGTAGTCTTGTTGTTATGCACCTTGCCATCATCATGGGATACGTTTTGCACAACTATCAGAAATAGTGCACCAAGTGATAAACTGGTCTATGATGACATATGTGGAGCACTCTTGAGTGAGGAGATTCTTAGAAAACCTATGGTTGGCACTGAGAGTGGAGATGCATATAATGTTCATGATTCTTACCAAGGAAAGAATCAGCAACATGGCAAGAGCAAGAAAAAGGAAAAGAATGGTCAACAAAATAAGAGTAGAAGTAAATCAAGGAAGAGGGATATTGAATTCCATTATTTTCATAATAAAGGACACATGAAGAAAGAATATCCTGCACCATCTACTTCAACTATGAAGATTGAAGAAACTTTAATGCTATTTTTGATCATGCTAATGTGTTGAAACTTGATAGTATTGTGCCAACTTAGGATCTTATGGCTGAGTCTCTTTCCCACATGTGGTTGTTGTTGGAGGAGATGGTGGATAATCACAAGAGATGAGTTGGTGTAGCTAAAACCTGATTCACACCTGCTATAAGTGATGGTTGGAGAGTGTTGTGGGCCTCCTTACCTAGCTAATAAGAATAAATGATCATATATGTTGCTTGGAAGATGATGCACAAATGATAGAATCAAAACAGATAGGTAGGCATATGATCCAACGCACAAAACTTGCTATTTTGGTTGAGACACCTCCTCAATGTTTTACTCAATTCTTTGTGTACAGTAGTAATTAGTAAAATTCCTTTTGGGGAACTTCAATTAGCTTAACAAGCTACCATTCATGAGTGGCATCATCTAAAATGATGAACTATATGCAGAGAACTATGTTTAGCAAGTTGAGCATACACCCCGACTTTTATGGGCATTGACAGTCACAGAACAGTGAGCAATGTTTGATTAATATTTCATGATTGAATAAACTATTATAGATGAAACTTTGTAAGAGTAAAGTAGATAGTATGCTCATGCAAAATGATGCACTACACAGTGAGAACCATCTCAGACAAAGTCATTGTTCTGATAGAGTGTGATAGAGATATGAGAATAGGAAGTAATGAACATGTATTGACTAAATCACGTAAAATTACAAAGTCATTGGCAATAAGGCATTGCTCAATGAGTGAGGAATGAGTGAGCTATGGTATGAGTTCCTAGTATCAATGAAGGTACATGGAAATGATCTCACAACCTCGAGATACACATAGGTTTTTTCTTCTCATCTTTGATAGCTTTTTTCTTGGAGCCAAGGATTTGACTTCAAATTCAAATCTCCACCTAAAAGTAATCCTAAAGTATAGGATTGATTCTCTCTTGAACTCAACTACCAAATGATATGAGATAGATGCTTCCTAACTCCTCGTGGTTTAGTGACCTTTTACAATGGGTAATTAAACTCAAATTTACAAGAGGTTGTACATATGGAGCTTCTCAAGTGATATGCTAATACATCAAGCTTGTGTGTATTCATCAAGTATGTAGGCTTGGGCTTAATTGCATCAACAACACCCCCTCAAGCCTAACATGCTTGATCTTCATTGTTCCTTGATCTCTTGTAGCCCAATCATCAATTTGAACATGTTCATCTTTGTTCCATCCAATGCTTTGGTAAGTAAATCTGCACATTGCAAATAAGTTGATACATATGCTAACTGAATATCCTTGCTTAGCAATTTCTCCCTAACATAATGATAATGCACTTCAATGTGCTTAGTCCGAGAATGGTACACAACATTAGCAACCAAATGAAGTGAACTAGTATTATCTCCAAATATAATTGGAGTGTAGGAATGTATCTCCAAATCTACATACAATTGCTTAAGCCACATAGCGTCCTGAGTTGCATTAGCCAAACCTCTATACTCTGCTTCTGTGGAAGATAAGGCCATAGTTGGTTGCTTCTTGGATGACCAGGATATGAGTTTTGAATCTGCAAAAGATAGGTACCCTGAAGTGCTCCTCCTATCATCCTTGGAGCCAGCCCAATCTGCATCAGAATGTATCTTTATATCTATGTCAGAAGTGAAGGGATAGAACAATCCCTCATTCACTGTACCCTTTAGGTACTTAAGCACCCTCTTTGCAACTTCCATGTGTGGCTTCCTTGGTACATGCATGAATTGACTCAATGTACTCATGGCATATGCAATATCTACTCTTGTCAAAGTAGCATAATTAAGACTACCCACAAGTTGTTAATACCTTGTAATATCATCAAGTGGTTCATCTTCATGTGAACTTAACTTATGATTGATCTCCACAGGAATACCTCCAACTTTAGTGTTCTCCATCTTAAACTTTACCAACATATCATTTATGTATTTCTTTGTGTGATGAATATACATGAAGTTGTATACACAAGTTCTAAGCCAAGGAAATATGTTAACAACCCTAGATCACTAATTTTGAATTCCTTCATCAATTGAGCCTTGATCTGCTTGATACCATCAGAATCATTACCTGTAATAATGATATCATCTACAAAGATACACAAGTAGATGACCTCTAATTTATTCTTCTTTACAAATAAAGAAGAGTCTGCCTTTCTTGCCATAAAGCCTTGATCCTGCAAATAGGTAGCAAGTCTATGGCTCCAAGCTCTAGGATCTTGCTTGAGACCATAGAGTGCTTTTCTAAGCTTGCAAACATATCCTGCTTTTTCTTCATCTTCCAAACCTGATGGTTGTGCCATATACACTTCCTCTGATATCCAACCATTTAAAAATGCATTCTTGACATCTAACTGATATAAAATTTTTGATGCAGTAACACTTACCAATACCCTGATTATTGGCATCTTTGCCACAAGTGAAAATGTTTCTTCATAATCGACTCCATGTGTTTAGGCAAATCCCTTTGCCACTAGTGTTTCCTTGTACGTGTTTATAGAACCATCAGAGTTCTTTTTAACTTTGTATATCCATCTTGAATCGATTACCTTCATATCTGGTTTCTTGGGAACTAGGTCCCAAGTGTGGTTTTCTTGCAATGCTTCCACTTCCTCCTGCATGGCTTCTCTCCACTCTTTCTTCTTCTTAGCCTCTTCAAATGAAGAAGGCTCCTCTGCCATTGACTCTTTAGTGATGTACACAAAGTGCTTTGTGACTAAGGATGTATCATATCCATACCTTATGGGCTTCTTACTTTCTCTTTGTGATCTCCTTAAAGCTTGATTGAAAGACTCGGGTAGATCCTCTAGTTGAATGTATTTGAACTTTCCTCTTGACTTCCAAGCTTTGAAATCAATCTGCTCCTCATCTTCTGAGTTGATGTCCTCTACTTGGTGTTGGTCTTCTTGATTTAGGGTTGGAAAATCATTTTCCAAATCATATGGTAATTTGACTTTCTTGCAATCATCTTCAAACCAAGAATTATTCTCATCAAAGACTACATCCCTACTAACTATGAATGCCTTCTTAGTGGGATTATAAAGCCTATATCCCTTTTGATTCTAATCATACCCAATGAACATGCACTTCTCAGCCTTAGGGTCAAGTTTCCCTCTGATTTGTGATGGGATGTGTGCATACGCAATGCACCCAAATATCTTGCAATGATCCAATGAGGATCTCCTGCCATTCCAAGCTTCATATAATTCCATACCATGCAATGAGTTGGATGGAAGCCTGTTAACCAAATAGGTAGCTGTAGAAATAGCCTTTCCCCATAAATAATTAGGTAATTTTTTTCTCATTTAACATAGACCTAGCTGCCTCAACAATTAACCTGTTCCTTTTCTCTGCCACTCCATTCAATTCAGGAGTATACCTAGTTGTTACTTCAATCTTTATGCCTCTGTCCTGTAGAAATATTTCATGTGAAAAGTACTCACCACCTCCATCAGACTTGATTTTCTTCAAGCTCCTTCTTGTTTGTTTTTCAACTAGTGCCAAATATTTCTTGAAACATGTAAACACCTCATCCTTATGATTCATAAAATAGAGAATTGTCTGCCTACTGTAATCATCAATAAAAGAGACATAGTACCTTGAACCTGAGATGGATGGATCTTTGCTAGGACCCCACACATCAGTGTCCACAAGCTCCAAATAATCTTCATGGATGTATCCTTTCCCATTGAATGGTTGCCTATGAGCTTTCCCAAATTGGCAAGCTCCACATTTGTAAATCATGTGATGCTTGGTCACATTGGGAATGCCAAGCACACTTTGATCCCTGCAAATTTGCTTCAGATTTCTCTCTCCTATGTGTCCTAGACTCTTGTGCCATATTTCCAACTTAGATCGGGTTTGGTCTCTATAACTGAATAGTGCTATGTTCCTTGTGTCTTCAATTTCAAAAGTAAACAATCTACATGACTTCTCACATTTGGCTATCCTTTTGAATCCTTGTTGGGGCTCTTCCACATATGCTCCATTCTTAGTGAACCTGACTTGTAGTCCTTTCTCTACAATCTGCCCAACACTAATTAGATTTTTGGTTATGGTAGGCACATACAAAACTTTGCTCAAAAGGTTCATACTACCATTAGATGTCTTAATATTTTCAATTTGCTTGACTGAATGTTTAGTGTCATCACGTATTTGTACCTCATTCTTTCCCTTTGGCTCTTCAAGATCAGAACATAGTGCTACATTCCCTGCCACATGATTTGAACAACCTGAGTCAATGTAAAAGAGATGCTCATCATGTTTACCTTGCTTGGATATCATGTTCATGATGAGCAGAGAATCTTCTTGATCTTCAGTGTAGTTGTTGAAGTCCCTTCTTCCTCTAAAGCCTCCTTGATAGTTGTTATTGTTGTAGCCTTGATTGTAGTTATGGTTGTAGTTGCCTCCACAATTGTTGTACCTGCCCCTAGTTTGTCCACAGTTTCCTCTATGGAAGTCTCTTTCCCTTTGGTTCCTTGTATATTTGTAGCATTCTTCAATAGTGTGGTTGTTGAGACCACATATGTTGCATGGTGAATTATTGTAGGGTCTCTCCCTACCTTGCTTACCTCCTTTGTCCCTACCTCTGGCCCCTCTTCCTCTTCCTACATAATTGGCTTGAGAGGTACTAGCCTCTTCATCATGTTTCTTACTTTTACCTTTATCCTTAGCTTTATTCTTATCTATGTAAAGGGCAGAAGATTGGTTACCTCTTGAGTTGTCACCATTTCTGTTGAGCTTTGCTTCATGGGTGAAGAGTTGTCCCATCCAAGTGTTGAGATCAGGTATCTCCATATCCATGTAGAGATCCATTACAATGGTCAAGAATTCCCACTTGTCATCAACTTTAATCCCATTGATGATCTACCTCACTATGAGCTCTTCCTCTATCTCTTCTCCAATGCTTGCAAGTTGGTCTGCAACATCCTTCATTTTGGTTACATAGTTAGCCACTCCTTTCTTTGATTGCTTCTTGAGAGTTCTGAATTCCATCCACAACTGATTCTTCCTAGCTCTTGTGTTGGAGGAGAAGTATGATGAAAGCACTTCCCAAATCTCTTGGGAGGTCTTACAATTTCTAACATGTGGTAACAAGAAATCAGAGATTGAATTTAGTAAGTATGACCTTGCAAGAGCATCCTTTGCACATCATGTGGTTATCCTTTCTTGCTCTTCCCTTGTTGGTTGATTCTTGCTCCTAAAGATTGGCATGTCTTCATCTCCTAAGATGTATCCATACAAGCTTCTCCCTTGAAGGTATGCTTGCATCCTAAGGGACCATGCTGAGTAGTTGTTCCTATCCAATTTGTCAATGAAGGATGGAAAACCATCTCCCATCTTGATTGTGCTTGCTTTGATACCACTATTGGAGGAGATGGTGGATAATCACAAGAGATGAGTTGGTGTAGCTAAAACATACTTCACACCTTCTATAAGTGATGGCAGGAGAGTGTTGTGGGCCTCCTTACCTAGCTAATAAGCATAAATGATCAGATATGTTGCTTGGAAGATGATGCACAAACGATAGAATCAAAACAGATAGGTAGGCATATGATCCAATCCACAAAACTTTCTATTTTGGTTGAGACACATGCTCAGTGTTTTACTCAATTATCTGAGTACAGTAGCAATTAGTAAAATTCCTTTTGGAGAACTTCAATTAGCTTAACATGCTACCATTCATGAGTGGAATCATCTAAAATGATGAACTATATGCAGAGAATTATGTTTAGCAACTTGAGCATACACCTCAACTTTTACGGGCCTTGACAGTCACAGACCAGTGAGCAATGTTTGATTAATATATGACGATTGAGTGAACCATCATAAATGAAACTTTGTAAGAGTAAAATAGACAGTATTCTGAAGATTTCATGCTTTAAATCATGCAAAATGATGCACTACACAGTATGGATCAGCTCAGACAAAGTCACTATTTTGATAGAGTGTGATAGAGATATGAGAGTAGGAAGTAATGAACATGTATTGACTAGATCATGTAAAATTACAAAGTCATTGGCATTAAGGGATTGCTCAATGAGTGAGGAATGAGTGAGCTATGGTTTGAGCTCCTCTTCTCAATGAAGGTACATGGAAATGATCTCATAACCTCGAGATACACGTTGGTTTTTTCTTCTCATCTTTTATAGCTTTTTTGTTGGAGCCAAGGATTCGAATTCAAATTCAAATCTCCACCTAAAAGTAATCCTAAAGTATAGTATTGATTCTCTCTTGACTTCAACTACCAAATGATACGAGATAGATGCTTCCTAATACCTTGTGGGTTTATTGACCTTTTACAATGGGTAATTAAACTCAACATTACAAGACATTGTACATATGGAGCTTCTGAAGGGATATGTTGATACATCAAGCTTGTGTGTATTCATCAAGTATGTAGGCTTGGGCTTAATTGCATCAACAACTCTTAGATTCTGGTGCTTCTTTCAATGTGACACCACACAGAGAATGGTTCTCTAGTTATGCAGCAAGGTCTCTTCGTACTATGTGACTTGGTGACTCTTACAAGTGTGATATTGTGGGGATTAAAGATGTGGTTGTGCAATTCATTGATGGTTCAAAATTTACTATGCATAATGTATGCCATGTACCTAAATTATCACATAGTTTGATGTTAGTTGCTCAACTTGATGACCTAGGTTACAAGATGGTCTTCCATGCTCAACTCCTTATACCTCAATACATAATGGTTTAGGTGAAAGGATGAATAGAACTATTCAAGATAGAGTAGTCTCTATGTTGCATCATGCAAACCTTTCACAAGGCTTTTCGGCAGAAGCAGTATTGACTGTAGTTCATGTGATTAACCTTTCACCTAGTATTGCCAAAGGTCTAAAAGTGGCATAAGAGTTATGGACATGGAAACCACCATATTATGATCATCTTCAAGTTTTTGGGTGTGAAGCATATGTTCATATACATTATCATTCTTTATTTTTCTCCCATAGTTACTTTGGCCATATTGGCCTTTAGTGGGAGATTATTATCATTAGTGCCCATGTGAAAGGCCAAATGGCCACCGGGCACCTCTTTGTATATGTTCTTTAATAAAACATATAGTGGCCTAAGTTTTACTACAATTGTAGCACCTAAGAAGTTTGTGTCCGTGCTCCTTTGTGTACTATGTTTTCTGCATATTCTGTAGCCTCTGTGCAGAGTATTGTATGTGGCACTTGGAGCTCGGTTTTCTACTCTGAGGATATCGTGGTGGAGCTATCAAGAAGAAGAGCGCACTATGGTGCATCGCCATCAAAATACTTCATACACAACAATGATCAGAAGCACATCATTTGCATGCTTAACATATAAGGTGCTCTTAGTTGGACTATTCTCAAAACCATGTGCAATTAGATAGGCACATATCTTTTCATACCAAGTATGTGGTTCTTGCTTTAAAGCATATAATTCCTTCTTTAACCTACACACTTTGTTCTCATGCCCTTTCTGCACAAAGCCACGAGGGTGAAAAACATGCACTTCTTCATGCAAATCACCATTCAAAAATGTTGCTTTAATGTCCAACAGATGTACATTCCAACCATGATGAGTTGTAAGTGCACAGATGCTATGAACAATAGTCATTGGGCATGTATGAGCAAAGGTCTCATTAACATGAATGCCTCTTTCTTGAGCATAACCCTTTGCAGCAAGCCTAGCCTTATACCTGTCAACTGCTCCATCAAGCTTATCCTTTAGCTTGTATACCCACTTAGTGCCAATGGCCTTCTTGCCAAGAGGCAAGTCACATAAACACCAGGTACCATTTTTCATGATAGCACCATATTCTGATTGCATAGCAACCATCCAATTTTCATAATTTTGTGCTTCATCAGATGAAACTAGCTCATTCTCATCACAAAGACTCGATGCAACCATAGCATAGAAATCTGATGCAACTATGAGAGCCTGAACGAGCATAGTGTTTGCCTCCTCGATTTCAACTCTCTCGTCAATAAGTGCATCATGTAAATCTGCATCAGAAATGCAATGACTTGCATCATCACATGAAACATGTAAAGGCTGAGAAATTGCCTCATTCAAATTAGCACTAGACTATCCACCTGTAAAACGAGGTAGGAAAATATCATACATATCTTTGGAACTGACATATGTCTCCTTCGTACATGAAAGTAATGGTTGAATAGCATCTTCCACAAAAACAACATCATGGATAACCATAATGTGTTTAGTCTATGGATGATATAGATGATAGCCTTTGCTTTCAGAACTATACCCAACAAAAATACATTTCAATGCTTTATCATCCAATTTCCTATGTTGTTGTTCAAGCGCTAATGCATATGCTAGACAACCAAAAACATGCAGGTGAGCAACAGATGGCTTGCGAACATGCCAAGCCTCATATGGAGTGATAGACTACAATGCTTTAGTGGAACACCTATTAAGTACATATGCTGCACAGATAACATCCTCAAGCCAGAAACTATGTGGTAAAGCATAACTCTTGACCACCCACCTAGCCATCTCAATGTGTGGCATGTTCTTTCGTTCAACAACTCCATTCTGTTGAGGTATATATAGCATTGTACACTGATGTTTTATCCCACATTCAGCCAAAAATGCATTAAAATTAGAAGACATATATTTTGCCCCTCTATCAGAATGGAGGGTGCCCATTTTACATGCTGATAAATTTTCAGTCAAAACTAGAAAATCTTTGAAGCACATAAACACTTTGGAGTTTGCTTTCAGTGGATATACCCATGCATGCCTTGAAATATCATGAATGAAAGTCATGAAGTAAAGATAGTTGCCAAAAGAGGTTGTCTACATAGGACCACAAACATCACTATGAACAAGCTTCAATTTTTTAGTAGCTCGAATTGAACCATCTTTTGGGAATGAGGAACGCTAAATTTTGCCCAAAATACAGCCTTCACAGACATGTTTACTAGGTGCCTCAAGTTTGGGCAGAGAGGACACCATTTCAGATTTTTGCAAGCATAGCAAACTAGCAATATTAAAATGACCAAAGCATGCATGCCAAAGCTTTGCATCTGACAAAGCCTGAGAATCATGTACTGCACATGCTAAATCATCTATAGATTTTTCATAATCTATGAGCTTATACAACCCACAACATAAAATACTTGAAGCAATAATGACATTGCCATTTGATAGATCATGAACTATACATCTGTCATAAACAAATTTCACAACCAATCCAATCTTGGCTAAAGCTAAAAGTGATAATATGTTCTTCTTGATCCGTGGCACAAATAAAGCATTCGACAATGTAAAACAACTACCATTCGCAATAGTCAGAATGATCATACCAACTTCCATAACAAGATAAGAGGAGGTGTTGGTGCATTTGACAGTATTCCCTATAGGGGCAAGCTCAAGTGAAGTGAAGAAACTATGCTGCAAGGTAGTATGTTTGGGTACCCCACTATCAAAGTACCAAACATCTGAGTCTACTGTAGACATACACTATTCATAAGAAGATGGGTAATAACTGCAAATAGTGGTAACTGGCCATTATTCATTCTGTACAATATTAGCAGACTTTGTTTTGGGTGTAGAGGCCTCTACAACAACCTGTCCAACCCCTATCTTCCTTGCCTCTTTAGCAACCAGTTTTGGACAACTCTTTATGACATGATCATTTCCTTTAAAATATTTGCAAAACAATTTCAGCTTTTTTGTTTGCTTCATCTCTGTCATCCTTCTTTGATTGTCTCTGTGATGAGAATGAGCCTGTTTCATTTGACGAAGCACAAAATTCAGAAAATTGGATGGCTGCTATGCAATCTGAATATGATGCTATAATGAAGAATGGCACTTGGTCTTTATGTGACTTGCCTCCTGGCAAGAAGGCCATTGGCACTAAGTGGGTTTACAAGCTAAAGCATAAGCCTGATGGAACAGTTGATAGGTATAAGGCTAGGCTTGTTGCAAAGGGTTATGCACATGAAAGAGGCATTGATTTTGATGAGACCTTTGCACCTACATGTCGTATGACTACTGTTCGGAGCATCTGTGCACTTGCAGCTCATCATGGTTGGAATGTACATCAGTTGGATATTAAAACTGCATTTCTGAATGGTGACTTGCATGAAGAAGTGTATGTTTGTTAGCACGATGGCTTTGTGTAGAAAGGGCATGAAAACTAGGTGTGCAGGTTAAAGAAGGCATTATATGGTTTAAAGCAAGCACCATGTGCTTGGTATGAGAAGATACATGCCTATCTGATTGCACATGGTTTTGAGAACAATCCAACTGAAAGCACCTTATATGTTACGCATGCTAATGATGTGCTTCTGATCATTGTTGTCTATGTTGACGACATGCTGCTCACTGGTCCAATTGAGAATCATATTTCTGATTTTAAGGCTGATTTGCATGCCTCATCCAGATGTCTAATTTAGGGCATTTGCATCACTATTTGGGCATTCAATTTATGCAAGTTGATGATGGAATGGGTTTGTGTCAAACGAAATATATTGACACATTATTGCAAGGATTTGGCCTTGAAGACTGTAAGCCTATTGCCACTCATGTGGAGACAAGTTTATGATTGATTCTTCATGATGCCAGAGATGCATTTGATGTTGTCCTCTATCAGCACGTTGTTGGATGCCTCATTTACTTATGCATTACTCGGCCAGATATTCAGTTTGTTGTCTCATAGATGAGCAAGTTTATGCATTGCTTAGGTGTCAAGCATTGGCAGGCGGTTAAGTGCATTTTTTACTACTTGAGTGGTACTCAGCTACTTGGGTTGTTTTATCCCAAGGGGGGATCACTACTGCCAGATCTAATTGGGTTGCTTGCTATGACACTCGTGTGGCCACTAGTGGCTTTTGCTTCATGCTTGGTAGCTCATGTATATCTTGGTTGAGCAAGAAGAAGCCTAATGTGGCCACTTCCAGTTGTGAGGCTGAGTATAGGGCAGCTTTTACAGCGACTATTGAGTGTGTGTGGCTCATATGCCTTATGGCTGATTTGGGTGTTGGTCAGTCTTCTGCCACCACCATCTTCACTGACAGTTAGAGTGCATTGGCAGTTGCTAGGAACCCTGCGTTCCATGCTTGCACTAAGCACATTGAGGTGCATTATCATTATGTTAGGGAGAGGTTCTCTGCTGGGGAGATCAGCTTGGCATATGTGCCCACGCAGGAGAACATTGTAGACCTTTTCACGAAGGCTCTACCTAGGGGGAAGTTTGAAGCTTTCCGCAAAGCTTTGGGCTTACTTCCTTTTGTGGAGTGATTTCCACATAGCTTGGGCACTTCCTTATACATGACTGCCACCTACTTATTCACTGCATCACTCTCAGGGGGGATTTGTTGATATATTTAGGTAGTGATGTGTGTGAACACTCTTGGACCACCGGGGCACTAAGTTTTTCCCTCTTTAGGAGGTTTTCTCCCCCGGCTTGTATATACTCCTATTGACCTAATGGGCTACTTATCTTTGTACATTCTCTAGTAATACATTCAATATTGTATGTTGTGCTCCAAGCTTCTTCTTCTTCCTTGAGTTGTTCACGTGCTTCCGCAGACGTCTAACTCCAACATGTACATCCACTTGGTAATACATTTTGTATTGTTCCATTCTCCAACTTCTTCTTCTTCTTACTTGTGTTTTTCATGCACTTCCATAGATCTCAAACTCCAACACACTTTAGTTGCCCAAAAACTTGACCACTTTAGCCGCCCAACCACTTGACTATTTTAGTGGTCTATCAACTTGACCACTTTAGTTGCCCAAAAACTTGACTGCTTTACTCCTATAGCAACTTGACCACATTGGTTACCCAAAAACTTGACCACTTTAGTTGCCTAACAACTTGCCCACTTTAGTTGCCTAGAAACTTGAACACTCTAGTCATCCAACAACTTGACCACTTTATTTGACCAACAAATTGAACACTTTAGTGGCCCAACAAATTGATCACTTTTATTTCTCAACAACTTGACTAATCTAATTGCCCAACATCTTGATCACTTTAATCTCCCATCAAATTGACCACTTTAGTTGCCTAACAACTTGATCGTTTTAGTCGCCCAACAACTTTACCACTTTACTTGACCAACGACTTGACCAATTTAGTCACACAACAACTTGACCACTTTAGTGACCCAAAAACTTGACCACTTTACTTTCCTATCAACTGAAGCATTGTTAAAGTGTTTAAACTTTATTATTAATCAGTTATCAATCTTGGGTTCTTGGGATGGTTAGGGGTCTGTAAACAGAGGCCCTATTTGTATTTTCCCAGATATATAGATTAAGAGTATACTACTTCATCGAATTAAGCACTAAATTGGATTATCTTCCCAGTACTGTTTTGAATACGTTCTTCAACACACTTCCACACCAAACAATTAACTGTATAACTTCTTCACTTATCGCATTAATCAATTTACTTAATACTTCGTTAACTTCACTTAATGATTAAACTTAATCAACAGAATTGACGAAGACTCAGATTTATGCTTCGCTTCTGGCTCTCGCCCAGACGAATGGTCCGGCGACGACACCTTCTGCCTCACATGACTCTTTCATTAATCTTTTTTTTAAGGTTTACAACTTTGCGCTATGCCTTTACATCATGTGTGCGACTTTTCAGGGTATACATTACAAAAATTATGAGTTCCTTTCCGGTGGCTTACACTGGCATGCACGGTGGACTCGAACCCAAAATTGGTAATTACACAGTCAAGGCTCATCTATGATGCCCTGAATATACATAGTGTGAGCTAATTTGAAGGTACGTGTAATCTTCTGCTTTAGGGAATCTAGCATATCTTTCAAAATTGAAGGTTCTATAAGCTGTGCATCAGTCCTAACAGAACTGGCAGCAATGACTTGGCTTATAAGTAACTCCACCTGCGTCTGCAAAAATGATTCCTGTAAATAAAATTCGTTGGCCAGTGCAACATCTCTGCACAGCTTTATGTCAGCTACCTCTGCATCAATGCGGGAGAACCTATCCGTCTGAACTCCCAATTGCTTTTCTCTTCTCTCAAGTTCCTGAGCTTGAAACTGCATGGTTTTGTAGAAGTCTTCTCTCTCCTTTTGCACACCTACAAGTTCCTTCTGTAACTGTATGGTCTTGGCGACCTCAACAGTGAAATCTTGATCTCGTTGGAACAACCGCTCAGTGACATTATGCAATTCAGCTTCTGCTTTAAGCACATTGGCCGCTAGCGACTACGAAGCTTTTTCTAAAACACTGAATGCATCCCTCGTACTATGGAGCTCATTGCCTAATGATGTCATGGCGTCCATCTTATCTATATTAACTTCTTGCTTCAATTCTATAATTTCGGTGTCCCATTGAACAATGATACTGTCTTTTGCGGTTAACTGTTCTTGTAGTTGCTGGATTTGAATATGCAATGAATGATTCTCGGCTTTGGCTGCAACTACTTCTTCTTGGAGAGGGGCAATATCTGCTTCTAGAAGATCAACCTTGCTCTGCAGCTCCTGTTGAATTGTCTGAGTTGCCATCTTCATTTGGAGGGGCAACTGTTGGGAGAGTTGAATGAGTAGTTGGCCCATAGATGCCAATTCAGCGAACATCACCGGGGTGGAAAGAGAAGAAACAGACTGCGATGGTGTTGCAGACTACAGGTGAGGTGATGATGGGGGAGAGTAGTCGGGGGAGGATAGGAGGTTGGTCAATGCCTCACGAATGACAGGTGAAGGCGAAGAGGGAGGAACTTGAGCAGCATCAGAAATGGTGGTTGGAGGAGGAAGAGGAAGAAGGGAGGTTGGGACTAATACAATTCCAGTTTCATGTTGAGGGATGGATAAAGCGACTTTGGTAAGTGCTTCTTCAACAGATTTTGCCCTTCTGATACTTCCGACAATATACTTTGCTGCATCACCGGAACTGGGTCAGGAAATATGGATTGTTCCTGCATAGCCCACTTGCTTGCCTTTGTGAATGCCTTCTGTTGTTCACAAATTCCTAGTTCAAAGATCTTCGCAGCTAGCTGTAATTGCTTGCCCGAACGTGTTTGCACCACTGCTGCTTGCGTATCCACGACTGAGATGTACACCATATTGGCCATCGGATGTTGTCGGTCTTTTTTCTTTTTGTCATACTCAGCTGCATCTTTACAAAATCTTTGGATATGCCCGATTTCACCACAAAAATGACATTTAGGAGGTGGAGGAGATGCACCTTCTCCTGATGGACCTGCATTCCACCGAGCTTGTTCAAAATTATTTGACCGTCCTCCTCGACAATTCTTGTATCCCTGATACGGGGTATTCCGCATCTGTGGTGGTACATAATGGTTGGTCGGTTTCCCTTGTTCCTGAATGATGGCATTAACAGCTACTCTGTTCTGTACCTTGGCATTATACGGGCAAGTCTCCGTAGTGTGGTCTGTTATATGGCAAATAGCATAATACAATTGGTTCAGAGCACATATTGAACTGCTGGGCCATGGGTTTTTGCATTTGGTACAATAAATTTGCTTCAAAGGATCCTCGTTGGATTGTTTGGACGCTTTCAGCCACTCTCGATCTTCAGTGAATCCACCCACTTTATTTTCTAATTGTAATGCCATAGCAATTACGACATCCAAAGTCATTCCTCCCACACACCGTATGATCATAATTTGCTTCAATTGGGGCTTTAATCCATTGATGAACCACTGAGTGATAACATCGTCTGGTAAATTAGCATGCGCGGGCGGTAACTGTCGTAAATGAGTCCGAAATAGCATGGCATAATCCTATACATTTTGGTGGGGTTTCTGCCTATTATTCTGTAGGTAGTCAAAAATTTCAGCGGGGTTCTTCTTTAACCGGAATCATTGCAGAAATGCATCCTTCACATCATCGAACTGCCATAAGTGGTTCAAATCATATTCGGTTAGCCATCATGTAGTTTCATTAACCAGGGTTGACGGGAACACAATAGCTTTATACGCAGGGTCTACTGGGTAATTCAAAACTGCATAATTAATCTCAACGGTCCGCACATGCGCATCGAGATCATCCCCCGAAAATCCTCCAAATTTTGTGTATATGACCCCCGCTGGTACCGGACACGGTGGCATAACCTGTTGTTGTTGATGTTGTGGTTGCGGCTGGGGTGGTGTTTGTTGTTGTTGCTGTGAGCCACTCATGGTGCTGTTGTTAGTGGCGTTGTTGTTGTTACCTGAATTTTGGGGAGGTATCTCTTGATCTTCCTGGACTGTATGGTCAACCTGCTCACTTTCCGATCCTAAAATGGCATTGAACTGATTACTTAACTCCAAATCTAACAGCCCTTCCTCATCTTTAGTGTCGAAATTAGCTAAACTTGCACCGAAAAATGGTGAATGCAGTAAGTGTCCACCCAACAGCACCGCAGTTTCACCAAAAAGCTTCGAATCGCCACCAGGTAATACCGGACTCTCACCGGAAATCACTGAATTTTCACCGAACTAGACTACACTGTCACTGGAAGCGTTCTCATTGAATAACACGAACCTTTCATCGAAAGTGACCGAATTCTGACTGGATAATGCGGAACTGTCTCCGCACTGCACCGCTGTACAACCAAAAATCACCGTACTTTCTCCAGAAGGTACCTAACTCGTACCGGAATGCACCGGATTCTCGTAGTGTGCTACCGAACTACCATCGGAATTGCCGCTCGCTGGCTGGACTTAACCTTCTACAACTGGACTTAATTGTCCTGCACTTCTACCACCAGGGGGGGGTATGATTTGTCGAAACGTGTTACCAGCATATATCAAAGAATTCTTTGTCAATTTTTAATCTTCTATGCAAACAACTACTCCATTTCCCACAGACGGCGCCAGTGTTAAAGTGTTTAAACTTTATTATTAATCAGTTATCAATCCTGGGTTCTTGGGATGGTTAGGGGTCTATAAACAGAGGCCCTGTTTGTATTTTCCCAAATATACAGATTAAGAGTATACTACTTCACCGAATTAAGCGCTAAATTGGATTATCTTCCCAGTACAGTTTTGAATATGTTTTTCAACACACTTCCATACCAGACAGTTAACTGTATAACTTCTTCACTTATCGCGTTAATCAATTTACTTAATACTTCATTAACTTCACAATGATTAAACTTAATCAACAGAATTGACAAAGACTCAGATTTACATAGAGTTTCAGTAAACTGCACTTCGCTTCCGGCTCTCGCCCAGACGAACAGTCCGACGATGACACCTTCTGCCTCATGCGACTCTTTCATTAATCTTTTTTTAAAGGGTTACAATTTTGCGCTACGCCTTTATATCATGCGTGCGACTTTTCAGGGTATACATTACAAAAATTATGAGTTCCTTTCCAGCGGCTTATAGCACATTAATCTTTACAAGCACAAACAATGCTTTGTATGCCCCAATGTCCCATATAAGGTGGTTCATGCATCTTGTTCATAATAAAGTCTACAAATCCTAAGTGGTGCATAGTTTATGTTGAAAATACAAAAAACCATTATGAAAAGGTTATTGATCATCAATAAATGATGAAAAGTTTTGGAAATCATTGGATGCATGTAAAAATATAGATTTGAAACATAAGTAGGAATCATGTCATGAAACGAATGAATATGGATGACAAAAATATTATGGACAAAAACAAGATGTGATTGTGGTGATGGAAAACAACTAAGATCGTCACCAACAATACTAGCTTTGCTAGATTGATATTGATTCATAGGCTAAAAATTTTGGATAAAAGAAGCCTATTTTATATGCCTATCTAAAATCAATGGTTGATGTAGTAAATGTTTAATAGATTGTTGATCTATTTTAATCAGAACCTCAAACCCATATGGTAATGCTTCTAAATCCTTAAAGCATGCATAGAAGGTTCAAGTTTCCTAATTTCAAATGCAATGGGATGATCGTTTTGCATTTAAATTGCACCTATACTTGATCCACTAGCATTTGTAACTACATGGAAAGGTTGTGCAAAATTTGGTAAATGCAAAATAGGTCCATGGGAAAGTGCATGTTTGAGTTTTACAAAATATTGTTTTTGCACTAAACCCCACAAAAATTTTACATTTTCTTCAATAATAAAGAAGTGGTAATAAACTTTCTATAGAAAATAGCCAACCCAAGAAAGCAATGTACATCATCAACTGATTGAGGTACACACCATTCTACAATTCATTTGATTTTCTTTGGATCTACATGTACTCCTTGGCTAGAGATGATATGACCTTAATATCCTAGTTCATGTTATAAAAAGTAAATTTTTTTGGGATTGGCATAAAGTGTGTTCTTATGTTACAAACTAAAAACTATTTCTAAATTCCTTTCATGCTCAATTTCATTCTTATTATAAACAAGTATATCATCAAAGATAACAAGAACAAAATCTTGATAATAAAAAGAATATTATTCATCATATGTGTAATGTATCAAGAGCATTTGTCTAAATGGAATTACCATTTTCAAAAGCCCGACAGGTTTCACTTGAGTTTGGTCAGCCATCCTTAAGGACATCGGCATGTCCTCCATATGGGCTAGTCCGAGGACCTTCATCATATATTCAGCCATCAAATTGATTGCTACCCTATTGTCCAGTTGGGCACCCGGGACTGCATACCCCTTAATCTCTACAAACACTTGGGATTTCCAAGGCTTCTTGATATACTCATAGTAGAACTGCCTCCTACACGCGGGGGAATACTTCAATACGGTGCCAATATCCAGAGTCACTTCCATTTTAGCCAACTTCTATACCAAGTCAATTTCTTCCTTGCTTTTCTTTTCCTTTTGACATTTCGGAGTCTTCAACCTCTTGGGGAACGAGGGAATTCAATGTACAAATTTCTTCGTTGCTGGTGGAAGTATTTCTACTTCATCCCCTTCTTCCAATTCTTGTTGTTCAAAAACTCCCTCCACTTTTTCTCCCACTTCACCATGCTCAGGTGCCTTTTCTTTGTCGACATGTTCACTCCTTCATTTTGCAGACTTTTTTAGATATTCTTGAGTCCTCATGACCACTACCATAATAGGCTCTTTTTGCACACCCTTGCCTTGGTCGGCTTCCATAAAATGCATGGAAGAACTTGACCCTTCCTAGGGATCTGGTGTCCTAAACACCACTCCTATTGTAGGAATTTGCTCTTGTACTTTAGGAGTGGGATACGCTTAGGTCTCAACATAGTGTGAAGTTTCAATTGGACCTTTTCCCTTGCGAGTGTTGGCTCTCCTTTTAGAATAGCCTTCATCAAAGTGTCCTTCTCCACTGTAGTACCTGCATATCGGGGTCCACCCAACCAACTTCTTTTCATTTGGAGACCTAGCTTGAATGTGTCCATAACCTTCGCATCTCCAACACTGAATTGGAGCAGCCCTTCTCTAGTCTTGCACTATTTCCCTAGGATGGCCATCTCCTTGGCCCTGAGTATGAGGCCCATATGGTTGCCTTGTTTCCCAACAAGGTACGGGTGGGACACTTTGAGCCGGCAGTCCCATATATGGACATTCTCTAGTGTTTCCTGAGTGCATGGTCCGTGCTTCATAAGCCATCCTCTAATAACATTGGTCCTCTATATGGTTTGAGATATTGTAAAAAGTGTAAAACCGTCTAGGTGGAGGTCTATCCATGACCAATCTCGAAATCATGGGGCATTTAGTGGTTACATGAACAAAGTCATGGCATTTGTCACACCATGCATTTGACCTAAATATGCCATGATTAGGATCCGTGGTTATTTCTTGTTTCATAGTGTATGTCTCTTGGATCATCGTGGCAGATTTTACTGCTTGCATTACTAGTTCCATAATCCGCTCCTCGATTAACAAAGGCTTAACCTCGCTTGGTGTACTAGTGGTAGCTACAAAGGCCGGAGTTGACAATATTGGACTTTCATAGCCGGGGTTTCTTACGGGTACACTCCCTTATCCTTCCGTGGGTGCATATAGGGGCTCTCTCATCCTCTACTTGTTGAATTGCACTTCCTCCCATACCCTAGTCTACTCTTTTGCATCTATCACATTGGCTGGTTGTGTAAGGCTTATATGTTGCTACGTTGTGGGATCACGTTATCCTACGATAAACCTCCTCTTTAGTGTTTCATCACTGGGAGCATTCACACCTATTTTTCGGACCAATGTTTCCATTCACTGGATATAACGATCAATGCTCTTGTTTACTCACTACCATAGATAGTCCATCTGTTGGGCAAGTCTATCTTGGAACCCTTGTCTTTCGAACTTTTCCAAGAAACCGTCTTCAAGCAACTGATACGTCCCTCTCTCCTACGGGGTCAAATTTCCATACCAATTTATGGCCTCATCCCGGAGAGTAGCATGAAAGATCCTCAATCTTTGTCCTTGGTCCATGACTTCATTAGCCTCACAGGTCACTCCAAAAAGCTAAATAAAGTTATCCGGGTACTCATCCAGAGGCCCAAGAATCTTGGGAAATCCCCTAAATGCACCGGAACTTGCCAAGCCATTTGGAACAACAAGGAGATGTCAATATCACTTCGTTTCGAGAAGTTCGAAGGCCTCGATTTCAAGACTCCCTCGAGTCTCCTGACTTGGATGGCAACCCTTCTTCGGTAGTACTTCTTTTCCTCATACTTTCTTTGACCACTCAAAGATTCCTCCTATGATTCTTTTCTATGCTTCTCTCAAGCTTCGACCCTTTGAGTGGTTTGCTCCTCTCTTTGCATTCGAGTTCTTCGTGAGGAAGAGCTCCTTTCGCTCATGTACCAGGCACTAGGTTCGAGAGCTCGGCCAATGTGTGGTGCAAGGCAAACCTATGGCACTCTCTTATAGAGACATTCCAAGCAATCCTAAGTAGGATCGCCAAAATGTATTGGTCCTAAGCACAAGGGAAAGATGTGGATATATGCCTCTATTCTACTAAAACTCCTAGGAATCGGTCCATTGTATTGCTTGGAGAGCAGGATTTTATCTTCAATTAATAACTTCGTGCTCTCACACACTATCTCATACCCCTTCACTTGTGCCCCCTATCTTTATCTATCACATGAACTTGCTCCCTCTCTCATACACACTTGGCTCTCTCTCTCTCTCTCTCACTCTTCCAAGCTCTCTTTCACTAGTGCACACATTTATGCATAGTTATAGTCCCTACTCCCTCACCCACATATACTCAGATATATGCACACTCACTCCCACATGTGCATTCACGCATAGACATTCGCACACATACCCTCACACACATTCATACTTACTTCTCCCCTCTTCCACTCACTCTCTCTCGTTCTTTCACTCTTTTTCTCTTCCTCTTTCCCACCTCTCTCTTTATCTCTTTGTTATCAGGATCTTGCTCACATGCACACAGAGGTTATGGATGCAAAAAACACACAAAAAAATAGACACACAAAGAGATGAGACAAAACGCAGTATTGGGTGCAATCTCCCCCCATGCACTGTGTTTCGACAGTCCACAGAGTGCATGTATTTATAGGAAATTTTTATTATGTCAAAATAGTGGTTACATGAGAGGACCTAAAAAGCATGCGTGAAAGTAAAAGTTGGTAACTTTTGTAGAAAGCCTTTGCTTTCAATATTAGAAATTGCGGTCTACACTCGCCCTTATTCTAACCACTACTTTTCTAACTATTTCTAACAATAGAATCCTCTACGCGGGTTTATTTACAAACTAAATAAATTATAAGTCGGATTATTGATGTCTACCCTAAAGTCGGATTATTGATGTCCTCCCTTTCACGTCTTTCATGCCCTCATGAACCTTCAGCTGCTATATCAAAAACACCAACACACATTAATACATTAATAAAATAACACTCCAACAATGCCTTGTTCAACACATTCCATAATTTATAACACTCTTTCTCTCTTGCTCCCATGCATACACTTATACACACATGCACTTCCCTGCATCCTCCATGCACACACTCAGTGAATGACGAGCCTTTCAAGCACCGTCAGATTCGGAAAATGGTCACTGATTTTGCAGACTTGAGTATGTCTCCTTTTTGGAGGATAGTAACTTTCAATAGCAAAGACCAGTCTTTCTCTATTTCAACCACTTTGAAGTCGATATGTCATGTTGTGAAGTGCCTCACATGGTAAATGATCTCCTTTCACATGGTAAGTGATCTTCTTTCTATCTCCCTAGCTTAAATGATGCTCTCTCTCACTTATAGTTCTCGTTGGCAGGGTGAAGACAAACATGAATCATACTCCTTTGCATAGATTTGTGAGGTCCACCAAATGCATTACAATTGGCTATTATGATGAAGTAAGCAAAGAAGAGTTAGAGAGCATTGCAATTAGAATTGGATCTCCAATGTGCTCATGTTCCTAGTAGTTACCAAGAAACTTTGTCATGCAGCTGGGGACAGGACATTGGTTAACCCATATCAGAAGCCACAAAAGCTTATAATGAGATTGATTCAACTTTTCTCCAATGATGATGAATGGGTCCTAGAACTTTTTTTTGGCATAGGTAATTTCAGTTGTAACATTTCTCATTAGCCATGATATTGATCAGCCTCTAAGTGGTTTTCTTCTGTTTCATGAATGACTCTCCCTTGCTCCTTAAAGATGTTCAGGAACTACATAACTGTGGAGAAGGATGATGCTCAAGTGAGCTTCATAAGAATTAGAATCAATGGGTTTAATGAATGCCCAGATGAGGACCAAGAGGTTGGAAGGAAGCACATTGCAGACACAGAGAGATTCCAACCAGGTTCAAGGGATCCTATTCCCCCACTTGGACATGAACCGGGAGACATGGCTGACCTTGAAGAGCCAATCTTAGAGCAAGAGAAGCAAGAGATGAGTTATAGGGTTCTAGAGGATCCCAATATGCATGAACCTGAGGAAACCTATGATCAGCTTCTATTGTAGAGGCTTATTATTCTTCTAAAACATACATGAAATGTAAACATCATTTTAATAGAAATATAATGCCAAGTTCTGCTTCCATTTTGTGCAAAGTTATACTTATCTTGAGCATATCTCTGATGAATGTGTGGATGTTGTTTAATATAATTTGATTGATTATGGTCTTCTCATGAGAATTCTTTTGTGATATTCATTTGATATGCTATGAATATGATCCAACATTCAATGAGGCTCTTAACTGTGGAAAACGATGATCTAAATTGCCTTCTTAAAAGGTTGGACTTTTGCAACACATGTACTATGAATTTTGAGTAGCTTTTAATCACCTATAATCTGTGCTTGCTGAAGTTCTAGATGTAATGAAGGGGTTTTGACAATTATTACTTGTACCTTTAACTTTGACCTCTTATGTCAAAAGGTCATGATGTGGGGTTCTTGATCATGCTGAACGGTTAGTTTTCATGGCACCAAGCATTTTGACATATCTATCTCCGACTACTTGGGTTATAGAATCAAGCTTCTACTCAATGCATACAAGCAAGAACAAGTGATTCTTAGTAGATATTGTGAAATGGACACTTTATTGCTTGATATCATGGTCTTTAGGTTAAAAAAAATGGTGAACATTTCTTTGTTCTCCTTTGTTGTGACTTAGTGTTGATTTCATGTATTACCACGTGAATGTACAAAGATAAGTAGTCCGTTAGGGCTATAGGTGTATATACAAGCCAGAGGGAGAAACCTCCTAAAGAGGGAAAAAAGTGTCCGGGTGGTCCTATTGTGTTCACCCATATCACTAACTAAATATATCAACAGTTTGTATGTATGCATGTGTGTGTGTATATGTGTGTGTCTATGTGTGTATGTGTCCAAAATTTTGTGTATGCATATGTGTGTTTCTTATGTGTGTATGCATATGTGTGTTTCTTATGTGTGTATGCATGTGAGAGTGTAGATGTGTGCATGTGTATGTATGTGTGTGTACGCATATGTCTGTATATCTATGTGTGTGTATCCATGTGTGTATGTATGTATTCATATGCATGTGTGTATGTATGCATGCATATGCATGAGTATGCATGCATATGCATGAGTATGCATGTATGTGTATGTATGCATGTGAGTGTGTGTGTATATGTGTGCGCATGCTGTAAAACCAACATTAAATGTTAACAAAAATTAATTTCATTTCTCTTTCTCTTTCATCTCTCTCTCTTTATCTCTCTATCTCTCTCCATCTCTCTCTTTCTCTCTCTCTCTCTCTCTCTTTAATAAAGAACAAAACAATACATGCATGTACATAAATCACTTACATCGGTGTAATTTCCTTTGGATCAATCATCAAAGCACAATTGACATGGTCTCTCATCAAACAAAAAAACGATGCCAAAAAGCTCTTGCACAAAAAAAGAAAGAGAAATTAGGAAACAAAAATGAATATAGAAAGAGGGAGGGTGAATGAGTGCATGCATCACTTACAAAGTGCAAGAGAGAGATGTGTGTTTGTGTAGAGAGAGAGATGTGTGGAGAGAAAGATTTGTGTGTGTGTATGGAAAGAGAGGAGGGTCAATGTGTGAGGGGAGAGACAAAAAGCATAGGATGAACACAATGTAGGTGGATATGTGAAATCGAGCACAATGCAAGCATGCGAATTTGAGAAAAAAATTGATTGTCGTACAAAATAGAGGAGTAGTTGACTTTTCGATATGAGGTTATTAAAACACATCACCGATATGTACATCGGTATATGCGTCAGTATATGCATTGGTATAAGCATTAGTAGTGCCCAAAAACAATACTGACACACATACTAGTGCATATACTGATGTGTGTACTGATGCACATACCAATGCTTATACGGGCATCGACTTTTTTTTATGTGTATATCGGTGATAATTTTCCAATGGTTATATTGATGCCGAACTGACAATTGATATGGCTAGCATGGTTTTTAAAAAAATTTCCAATGGTCATACTACCACCGAGATATGATCATCAGTATGGCTAATGTCGGTATGAGACTCATATGTTGTAGTGCTATTTACCATGTCAACATAGGAATTCAAAATAGATCTAGGGTATAAAAGGAAAAAACTATTGAAAGATCAAGAAGATATTTATGGTTTGGGATCCTAAGGATCCATAACGATTGCGTATCAAATAGAAGATTGATGAAAATGGTTGGAATAATCCAAAAGTCCTTGTGACCTCAAAGATAATAAGATCTTTTCTAAAAGACAATGACTTCCCTTTTTGGGCATAGTAAAGAAAGCTATAAATATCTTAATCTTTTAAGAAAGAACAAGTAATACAAATTGAAAAATACATTTCAAACAATTAGAGCCTTCAAAGGGTAGATTGAACTTTATGGAAACTAATCTCTTTGAATCGAATTTCAAAAGTATGTAAAGATGAAACAACATTAAATAAATCTTAATTATTTCCTTAAACTTTTTTCTAAGATAGAGGATACTATATCTACTTAAAAGAGCAAATATATGATCCATGTATACCATTAATGGTTGGGTACAAGCTAGTAGTAGATTGACCTCTATAGAGGAAGCGAATAGCAAGAAATATATCCTCACATTTCACTAGCCCAAAGCTACATATTATGTGCACATTAAAAAAAATGAAAGAAAAGTGATTTGTGTAGGAATTATGAAACATTCATCTTCCTTTTGGATCATAATAGGTTCTAGCTAAACATATTAAAATGCTAAAGTAGCTAAGAGAATCCATTTATTTTGATACGTTCATGCACAAACACTACACCAATTGAATCCAAAATAGAAATTTAGGTAGAGATACTTAGAATCCACCTAATTCACATGTACATCCTTTGAACATTTTACACGTAACAAAGTAATAAATTGGACATGGATGTTTTAATCCACCCTCATCATTCTTTCTATACTTTGCATGATTGATTTCTTCACGTGGAAAGATAGATGACATTTTGAATCACTTGGGCTAGGATCACACCATACATGCATTCTCCTTTTTTAAGATCCAATATGGGATAGGATTCCCCTTCTAAATAAAGAGGTTAATCATAGAGATGGAGAACATGATTAATGAGATCCATCATGGGGCAATACCCCGAAGTATAAAACTCCACTCACTTTTGAGAAAAATGCTTTTAAGAGGCGAGAAATGTTTTATTATTACATGGTCATTCAATACTTGGGTTTCTAGGAATGGAAACCTTGAGAGTTATTTACACTTTATCCCTATTTGAATTCTATTGAAACTTAGGGTTTATTTATCTAAGGCTGAGTAACTTAGACTTGATTGAAAGCTTCTCTTAGCCACTTGATATGTACATGAGATCTTGAAGGGTATTTTTCCAAAAGAAATATGATTTCGTAAGCTTTGGAAACTATGTCATCACCTTGTGATGGACTTTACACATGATCCTTAGTACTTGAGTTACTGCCTTTGCCTTGGAACCATATATTGGAGGGGTTGGTTAGATGGATACATGCATCTCTCTCCCTAGAGTGTCCTTACTAACTAGCTCTTGTAGTTCATTGTTGTGAAGGTCATTTTTGCATGCAACATATAATCAACCTCCAAAGACAAAGGAGAACCTATGGGTTTCTTATTTTACGTCTAAGAGATAATCCTTGAACCATGCATAAATACATATCCTTATGTGTTGCATCTATCCTCTGTGGATCTAGCCTAATCAAAATCACCAAATCCTTTTTTTGTAATCCATCTACATAACGATAGAATTTAACATTTATCTAGCCTAATCAACATCACCAAATCTTTTTTTTGTAATCCATCCACATAACCATAGAATTTAACATTTTTTATTGTGTGCTTGATGTACCGTAATACTCTTCTAGGTGCATTCAAATGATCATTAGTAGCAACACTCAAAATTTGTGCAAGGAAAACTATAACATATGCCAATATTGGGCTAATGATTGAGGCATAATTCAATTTTGTAAGTATGCGTTTATACGAAGTAATGTCTTAAGATCATTTCCCTTTAAATTCGCATAGATTTATGTTTGGATCTATGGACCTTCGAAGTGGTTAAGATCAAATCATTCCAAACTTGTAGAGTAGATCTAGAATATATATCTCAATCTAACGAAAATACCTCATCATCCGAAGCTAAATAACCTTTGATTCCATCCCAACCTTGGCCTTTATTTTCTTTATACCTACATCATCCTTGTTATAATTAGTTGATCCACACACGCACACACGCACATACACACAGGTGTGTGTGTGTGTATATATATATATATATATATATATATATATATATATATATATATATATATATATATATATATAGAGAGAGAGAGAGAGAGAGAGAGAGAGAGAGAGAGAGAAGTATAGAACAAAGTCTTCGCCACTTGGTCGATATCCACACTTAAAAGATACTCACATTTAACTTGCGAGTCCTTGTTATAAAAAAGCAACTAATGGTGGTCATGTAGAATACCTCCTAAAAGTCATTATTCAGAAAAACATTCTTTATATGCGATTGAAATATGTGTCAATGCCTAGTGGATAATCCAATGATAGACCTTATGGTAGTCATTTTCCATTACAAAAAGAGTTTTCTACAAATCCTATGCCATATGATAAACCAAACCTTTTTGCACTAACCTTGCTTTATACCTATCCACGGAACTATGTAACTTTCTTTGAATCTTGTACACCCATTTTTTCCCTACCATCTTCATTCCATCTTACTTTGGGAATAAACTTCAGGTGTTGTTATCCTCTAAATTATCAATATCCTCTTTCATAGCTTCATTTTAATTATTTTTCCTCTTTACCTCTTGAAATGTAGATGGTTCTCTATCCTTGACCATAGTTTACATGTATCTCGCAATAAAATTATCATAAGTGAATCTTGAAATAGTATACATTAAATTGTTTGATTTTATCTCACTAACATTAGGTGGAGTAGACCTCCTTTCCTTGGGCATCTTCATTTGGGTCCTTGAAGTAGCACCTCTTTCAATCATTGGATCAACATCCTCTACTTTGTTCATTATTATTGGAGCTCTCCACCCCACTTGGAATGTCATGCTTGTTCCTTCACCCATGGTTAAATTTCTTAGACCACTTATTTTACATATTTTTCTTATAACATAACTTCAAGGTTCTAGTTCATCAGATACGAGATTTTGAGACACCATCCATTCATTTGAATTAGGGTTTATATATATATATATATATATATATATATATATATATATATATATATATATATATATATATATATATATATATATATATATATATATATATATATATATATATATATATAATTTAAGAATGAAGATGTCTCCTTATCCCAACATCTAAGTTACCTCTCTCTCTCTCTCTCTATATATATATATATATATATATATATATATTCTAATAATTTAAGAATGAAGATGTCTCCTTATCCTAACATCTAAGTTACCTCTAAGCTCTTGTAGGAAATTTGCGAGAGAGGCCTCAATTTCTCCAATTCAAATCTTTTTTTTATCACATGGCATGTATCTCTGATGTTGGGCACATATCCATGATATATATTGTAGTAGAGTAGAGTGATAGAACATCCATTTCATTAGGCATACTCATAGCTATTTAGGCCATATACACTATAATCACACATTTCTTGAGAAACAAACTTAAATGTTAGAGAATACCTATTTCATGCAAGTAAAGCCTCATTTCTTCACCCATACACATTGGTAAGCAGTTTGTCAAGCAATCCATAGGACACATAATTTCTCTTCTTTAAGGGGTTCCTAGTTGGCTTTCGTAACTAGCATAATTCACACATTTGCTTTAACATTTGTAATGAATATTGAATTCAATCCCTTACCAATTGCCTATTATGTCACTCTCTATATCAAAGAATATGGAAACTTAGTTCAACAATATGCCATACCTAAGATAGTTGGGTTTCAACCTTTCGGTGTATATCCAATGGACAGACATAAGATCCAATATGCCTTCAGTTTGGATCTTCAAATATACCATGGGATGCTTTCAAGAACCAATTGCTACGTGAGTTTTCATTTGAGGGTTCAATGAAAAGAAAATGTATGACTTTTTTCAAATGGTCTGATACAACTAAAAAAAATAAAACTTGATAGAGAGTTTCCAAAAGTTTGAGGATAATTTTGGCAACTTATCTCAGAAAGATAAAAAAGGTCTTGAGCCTAATAAAGTCATTTAATTTTTGAATACCCTTGAGGAATCCATTTGAAAGGAAATTAGCCTCTTTTGGAAGATAACAATACTTCTAATGGATTGACTAACTATTGGAATAATCTGCGAAAGAAAGCTCAATGACTTGTTCTTAGAAATGAACAAAGTCACCTTAAGTATTTACCTATTACAAAATGAAATGAAGTAGTATGCACTCATCAAATCACAAATGAAAATAAGATTTCAAATGGCATCAAGCAGTAAAAACCAATTTCTAAGGAAGAGAGTGATAGCGAAAACCATTTTCTTGATAATTATGAAATTTCACCCATTGTTGACGTTAAAGGAGTGAGTGGTGCAAGTTCCAATGAAAGTACATTTGTCACATGACTTCTCATAATGTCATTTCTCTCATTGTTTCTCCATATGAGGAAGTAGAAGTTTGGAACATTATAAACTATTCTCATACAACCCATGATGAAGCAAATGAAGTTACAACCAACCATACTTCCTTCCAAAAAAATACCTTGAACATGAAAGTTAACCCCATTGATCATGTGTCACATACTACAATTCAAGATAATGTGTTACATATTGAAGACGCAACCTATATACTTATTCAAGAAATTATTCAATCAAATACTTTGAGTAACATTAATCACAAGTATGCTGGTGATATTATGAATCTTTTGAAGAATTGTTTTTTCTTTTTTTACAATGAATTGTATGTAGTGATTGATGCTCATGTATTGGATAACATCACTACTCAACCAACTCTTGAGTGCTTGGATATAGAGCAAAGAACATTGCAAGATTTTACATTCACATGGAAAGTTATGAAAGGAGCAAGATTCGAATTAATCATTCTTTCTTGGCCACAAATGGATGTTGGAGTTAGAAGTCTACGGAAGCATGTGAACAACACAAGGAAAAAGAAGAAGCTTGGAGCACAACACACAATACTAAATGTATTACCACTAGAATGTATAAAGATAAGTAACCCATATGGGCTATAGGTGTATATACAAGCCAAGGGGAAAAAACCTCCTAAAGAGGGAAAAAAGTTGCCCGGTGGTCCTAGTGTGTTCACAGACATTAGTACCTAAATATAGCAACAAATACCCCTTGGCAGTGATGTAGTGAACAAGGAGTTGGCACTCATGTCTAAGGAAGTGTCAAGCTATGTGGAATCAATCTATGAAAGGAAGTAAGCCCAAAGCTTTGCGAAAAGATTCAAACTTCTCCCTAGGTAGAGCCTTCATGAAAAGGTCTGCAATGTTCTCCTATATGGATACATAAACAAAGTAGTGATCCCCCCTTGGGATAAAATAAACCAAGTATCCAGGTACCACTCAAGTAGCAAAAGATGTGCTTAATTTCTTACCAATGCTTGATACCTAGGCAATGTATAAATGTGCTCATCTATGAGACAACAAACTAAATATCTAGCCAAGTAATGCATAAGTAAATCAAGCATCCAATAGCCTAGTGATAGAAAACAACATCAAATGCATCTCCAACATGATGGAGACTCAATTGTAAACTTGTCTGCATAGGAATGGCGATAAGTTTGTAGTCTTCAAAGAGAAAACACTGCAATAATGTGGCAATACATTTCATTTGACACAAAACTATTCCGCCATCAGCTTGCATAAGTTGAATGCCCAAATAATGATGCAGATGCACCAAATCAAACATCTCAACTGAGGCATGCAAATTAGCCTTAAAATCAGCAATCTGCTTCTCATGAGGACCAACAAGCAGCATGTCATCAACATAGACAACAATTATTAGAAGCACATCACTGACATGCTTGACATGTAAGGTGCTCTTAGTTCGACTATTCTTAAAATCATGTGCAATCAAATAGGCATGTATCTTTTTATACGAAACATGTGGTGCTTGCTTTAAACCATATAATGCTTTCATTAACATGCACACCTCGTTTTCATACCCTTTTTTCACAAAGCCACAGGGTTGAAAAACATACACTTCTTCATGCAAGTCACCATTCAAAAATGCAGTTTTAATGTCAGACTGATGTACATTTCAACCAGGATGAGCTACAAGTGCATAGATGCTACGAACAGTAGTCATTTGGCATGTAGGTGCAAAGGTCTCATCAAAATCAATGCCTCTTTCTTGTGCATAACCCGTTGCAACAAGCGTAGCATTATACCTATTAGCTCTTCCATCAGGATTATGCTTTAGCTTGTATAACCATGTAGTGGAAATGTCCTTCTTGCAAGGAAAGAAGTCACATAAAGACCAAGTACCATTCTTCATTATAGAATCATATTCAGATTGCATAGTAGCCATCCAAATTTCTGAATTTTATGCTTCATAAAATGAAAAAAGCTCATTCTCATCATAGAGACCAGACACCACCATAGCATAGCAATCTAATGCACAAGAGGCACTATGAGAGCCTAAACGCATACAATAGGATAGAGGTGCATCTAATTTTCTATAATGAAAAGTCTGCACCAGCCATTTTGACATAGTTTTTGCCTCCTCAATATCAGCTCTCTCATCAACAAGTGGATCATGTAAATCTACATCAAAAATGGAATGATTTGCATAATTACATGAAACTTGTAAAGGTTGACAAGCTTCGTCATTAGGAACAACACTAGACTATCCACCTATAAAAAGACACAACAAAGTATCATACATATCTTTGGAGCTAACAGATGTCTCGTTAATGCACAAAAGTAATGGGTGAATAACATCTTCCACAAAAACAGCATCACGGCTAACCAAAATGCATTTAGACTATGGATGATATAGACAATAGCCTTTGCTTTCAGAGCTGTAGCCAACAAAAATACATCTCGCTACTTTATCATCCAATTTCATGCAATGTTGTTCAACCAAAACCATGCAGGTAAGCCATAGATGACTTACAACCATGCCAAGCCTCATATGGAGGCTTCAGAGGAAGAAGAGACTACAACAAGTATACAAATGATCAAAAGGATCCCCTACTACTCATGAATATGACAAACAAGTAGGGTAAATATTATGAGTACCTATTCTATGTTGATTCTAGTTGCTTCAATCATGTAGCCTTGAGAAACCAAAAGGAAAGCATGAAGTTCAGACAAGTGATGACACTAGGCACTCAGTAAAGAGGATTGGAAATGTTAAAGCATTTGATGGTAACATGAATCTTCTAAGTAGGGTATTGTATTTGCCAACAATAACCAAGAATCTCATTAGTGTTGGATAGATTGTTGAGAAGGGTTTACAGGTTAGATTCACAGAGCATGGAACATATGTGGAGGACCCTCAACAAGGCTTCAAGAGAATTGAAAAATGTGAGAAATCTAGTAGACTCTTTACCTTTGAAGTTAAGATACAAGAAATATTGCTCTCTTCAATTATAAGGACCAAACCCTATCTAAATTGGAGATATGGCATAAGAAACTAGTACATATAGGAGAAAGGACATTGAAGCAAATATACAAGGATCAGAGTGCACTTGACATGCCAAATGTGTCCAAGCAACACATGATTTATAAATATGGAGCATGCCAATTTGGCACGTCACATAAGCAACCATTAAACAAAAGAGGATACATGAATGAAGACTACTTGGAGCTTGTACACATAGATGTGTCGGGTCCTACAAGAGAGCCATTGATTTCAGGGTCAAGGTATTATGTTTCATTCATAGATGACTATAGTAGGTGGACAATACTTTATTTCATGAAGCATAAATATGAATTCTTCACTTGTTACAAGAAGTATTTGGCATTGCTTGAGAATCAAGCAGGTAAAAGTTTAAAGAGGCTCAGATTTGATGGAGGTGGTGAGTATTTCTCACATGAGTTTGAGTCCTTCTTAAAGGAAAATGGCATAAAGGGAGAAACTACAACAAGTTACACTCCTGAATAGAATAGAGTGGCAAAGAGAAGAATAGATTAATAATAGAGGTTGTAAGATCAATGTTGAATGAGAAAAAACTCCCTAATTATATATGGGTAGAGGCTATTTCCATAGCCACTTACCTAATTAATAGGCTTGCATCCAAGTCTCTAGATGGGATGACACCTTATGAGGCATGGAATGGCACGAGGCCTTCTTTAGATCATTATAAGATCTTCGGGCGCATTTCTTATGCACAAATACCCTCACAAATTAGGGTAAAGCTTGATCCAAAAGCTAAAAGATGCATATTTATTAGCTATGATCAGAATAAAAAAGGATACAGGCTATATAATCCTACTAACAAAGAATTTATAGTTAGTAGGGATGTGTTATTTGATGAAAATAACTTTTGGTTTGAGGATGGTTACAAGAAAATAAAGCCACCCTATGATTTGGAGAATGAATTTACAAATATGAGCAAAGAAGAACCACATACATTAGAGGATGTCAACTCAGAAGATGAAGAAAAAATTGATTTTGAAGAATTCAAAGCTTGGAAGTCCAAGGACAAAATAAAATTCAAAAAATTGGAAGATATTTGAGAGTCATCCAATCAAGAACTTAGAAGATCTCAAAGGGAAAGCAAGAAACATATAAGGTATGGCTATGATACATCACTAGTCACCAAGCATTCTATTTACAAAGCTAAAGACTTTATTTCAGAGGAACCATCTTCATTTGAGGAAGCCAACAAGAAAGAAGAATGGAGAGAAGCTACATAGGAGGAAATTGAAGCACTTTAACAGAATACCACTTGGGAATTGATTCCCAAAAAACCAATGGAGTAGATTATGAGGAGACCTTCTCACCTATAGCCACGATCCCAACTATTAGAGTTTTAATAAGTATTTCTGCTTCAATGAATTGGAACTTGTAACATTTAGATGTTAAAAATGACCATTCCTTAATGGGTAGATCTTTCAAGAGGTCTGCATGGCTCAACCACCAAGATATGAAGAGAAAGGCAAACCTGGTTATGTATGTAAATTTAGGAAGGCATTGTATGGTTTAAAGCAAGATCCTAAAGCTTGGAACCACAGGTTGGTCATATACTTGTAGGACCAATGTTTTGTTGCAAGCAAGGTAGATTCTTCATTATTCATTAAGAAGACTAATTCATAGATTATTTATCTATGTGTTTATGTGGATAATATTATGATGCCAATGGAATCAAGAAGATTAAAACCTAGATGAAGGAGGAGTAAAGATCAATGATCTTGGCTTGCTTCCATGTTTTCTTAGTTTAGAGATTGTTTATATAGATTCTCGTGTTTTCATTACTCAGAGAAAGTACATACATGATATACTAGTCAAGTTCAAAATGGAAAATGCGAAAATTGGAGGCACGTCCATGGAATTGAATCACAAACTCAGTGCTCATGAATGAGAGTTGCTTGAAGACATTACACGTTATCAAAGTCTTGTTGGAAGTCTTAATTATACAACCTTAACAAGAGTGGATATATGCTATGGTGTGAGTACATTGAGTCAATTTATGCATACACCATAAAAACCTCACATGGAAGCTACCAAAAGGATCTTAAAGTACTTGAAGGGTGCCCTAAATGAAGAGCTATTTGATCCATTTACATCTGACTTGGATATCAAACTATACTCTGATGCATATTGGGTTGTCTCAAAAGATGATAGGAGGAGCACTTTTGGCTACTTATCTTTTGCAAGGTCTAAGTTGATTTCATGGACATCAAAGAAACAACCATATGTGGAATTGTCATCAACTAATGCTGAATATAGGGGCCTTGCAAATGCAACACAAGAGGCAATGTGATTAAAGCTACTCTAGGCTCAGACTTTGGGATACGTACATACACTCCAATGATCTTTGGAGATAATACTAGCTCACTACATTTGGAAACTAATCATGTATATCATGCAAGGGCTAAGCTCATTAAAGTGCATTATCATTATGTGAGAGAGAAACTACTTAGCAAGGACATACAATTGGCCTATGTATCAACAAACTTGCAATATGTAGATATTCTAACTAAATATTTGGATTGAACTAAATTGAGTAGGTTCAAGATGATGATTGGATTGCACCAAATCGAAGAGAGTTGAAGCCCAAGCATGTCAAACTTGAGGGTGAGCTATTAGTGCAAATGAATCCAAGCCTACATACTTGGACATTTGGATGTTCACTTCTTTGAGCTCATGTGAAGTCATATATGACTACCCACTTGTAAAAGCATATCCTAAAATCTAGGGATATTTTTGTTAGGAGTTTGAATTTTAGAAATGGCTCCAAATTTAGCTATAAAAGTTGACTTCAAAAGTCATGTAGAAAGGGCCCAACTTGGAGAGACATTTAGAGGGATTTCAAGTAGATATTGAGCTCACACTATAGCTCTACCATTTTCCTCATATTGTGAAATCATTCATTTCCAATATCATTGTACTTTATGTGCATCAATACATACACTTTAATTATGTTTCATTTTCTATTCTCTCTCATGTATCACTTAGAATAGTGAACTTCTCTAATCCATTTCTTATCATGTACTTGATCATTTGTAGTTATCTAAGTTGACACAAATTTATCAGATAGTCTATTTGTATGCTACAAAGTTTCATTTTAATTGCTTGAGCCATTCTCAAGTGATGTTCAAAACATTGCCCTCTTGTCTGCATAATGTTAACTCCCGAAAATGTTGGGTTAGACATCTGATTTGCTAAGCATCATTCTCTAAGCATAGTTGATCATTTCAAGTGCAAATAATAAAAGTTAGCTATCATAGTCAAGTAGAAATCCCCAAAATGATTTTTTCTAATTGTTACCAAGAAGGGAGTACTATTCATTTTCCAGGGTAGGTGTAATGACCAAAATAACCAGTTTTGGTCCAAGTTATCTGTTTTGATCTAAAGATTTGAGAATCATCTTCCAAAGTACTTGGCTGATCATTTGGGCTTCTTAGAAATCTTAAGAGGTCTAATTTACACTTCTCAATTCAGTTTTGGCTCGTGTGAAGTAGGAATTTGCAGCACCATCTCATCTCTCTAAGGTGTCCACCATCTCCTCCAACAATAATCAAGTTTCCATTTGATAGATCATGAATTGTACATCTATCATGAACAAATTTCAAAACCAAGCTAATATTGGCTAAAGTTGAAATTGATAACTGATTCTTCTTGATACTTAGCACAAATAAAGCATCCAACAAAGTAAAAGAACTATCATCAGTAGTACTCATAATGATCTTACCAACTCCCATGATAGGATAAGAGGAGTTGTTGGCATATGTGACAGTATTCCCTCTAGGGGCAAGCTCAAGTGAAGTGACGAAACTTCGCTACAAGGTAATATGTTTGGTTGCCCTACTACCAAAATACCAAACATCTAAGTCTATTGCAGACATACATTGCTCATGAGAAGATGCGTAAAAACTACAAACAATAGAAAAAACCCATTCTTAATTTTGCACAAGATTAGTAGACTGTATTTTCGGTGTAGAGGCCTCTGCAACAACCATTCCAGCCTCTTTAGCAGCAAGTTTTGGATAGCTCTTAATGACATGATCATTTGCTTTATAGTATTTGCAAAACAACTTCTGCTTTTCTATTTTCTTCTCCTCTCTGTCTTCCTTCTTTGATTGTGGAGAATTAGCAAATTTCTACTTACTAGTAGAAGAGCTCCATTTACCTTTATGCTTCTGACTAGGTACAAAATCTTGGTCTGCAATATGCACAATAGAGCTGTTCTGTCTAGATTGACCTTCCTACAACAGAACAAAGACTAGCTCCTCAAATGATAAGGCATTTGGATCACCTTTCATCATCAAACAAAGAGTAGAAGAAAAACTCTAGTATGAATGAGGAAGACCATTCAGAATAGTATGCATAAGTAAACTATCATGCAAGACTTCATTAGAAAAAATTAACTATTCCTTCAAGACTTTGATCTTTGTTAGAAAATTATCCATAGAATCACCTTCATTCTTATGCTCACTCTCTAACTATTTTCGGAGGTAAGCAACGGGAGCCTCATTCCTAGCCTAGTACAATGTGGTAAGTGTATCCCAAGCATCCTTAGCTGTTCTAAAAGAGAGAATGTGAGGAATAATGGCACATTTCACAAACAAGGGTATCAATGCATATGTCTGAGAATCTCTACCTTCCCAACAAATTTGCTCTCTAGTAGGTGATATAGAAACCATAGCATAAATAGGAATCTGTAGAATATGACCATCTTAAACGCCATCTGCATTAGCTTCAGTACCCGTATTTGCAATCTAATGGAATGTTTTTCAACACCTTACAGAATATTCCAAAATCCTTTTGCGACCAATACATGCCCATCATATAAGCCCAAAAAAATGAGTGATTTGTACCACCCAACTTATCCTCAATAGCCAACATACAAAATACATCAGTGTTTTGAGCCATGGCAACTGACTAAAATACCTTGATGAAGAAAAGTGACCATATCTTAAAAACTTGAATAGAACTATGGTGACGAGTTCTACTAAACTTGTAGCAAACTCTGACATGCTTATATTGGCGAACTCAAGCATGTATATATGTTTGGCACAAAAAGACAAAATAGGCTACACAAGCACTGTGATAGTGCATTCAAATGCTAAAACGAGCTAAGATCACAATTTTGGCACCACACAACAAAGCTATTTTGATGTGCTAATCACCTTGAGTATGTTCACCAAATTTCATGCAATTCTGAGACTATGACCAGAGAGGTGTTGATGATGCCCTAGATGAAGCGATGACCTAATCTAATACCAATTGTTGGAGTTAGACATCTACAAAACTATGGGAACAACACAAGGAAGACGAATAAGCTTGGATCACAACATACAATACTGAATGTGTTACCATTAGAATGTACAAAGATAAGTAACTAGTTAGGGCTATAGGCCTATATACAAGCTGAGGGGGAAAAAACCTCCCAAAGAGGGAAAAAGGTTCTCAGATAGTCCTAGTGTGTCCACACACATCACTACCTAAATATATCAACAATGGACTTCTAAGAAGTGTTATCTTGGGTTGCTCTATTTTTCATATTTTTGTTCTTTATAATGATTCTCATAAGCTTTTTCAATTTGAATGTCTTTTTAGATTAGGACGAGGAGTGAGACTACATCGAGGAGGACCGATTCATGAACCAAGTTAAAGATTTCTTCAAGAATAGTCCATGAGTAACTTTTTCATTTTCTACACCAAATCGTTTATTCTTGCAGTTAAAGTATGCATAAAACAATCTACATACACATGTTGAAATTTTTCCCTTGGTTGCACATCTATTTACACTTATGCATAGCATAAAAACAATTTCAATTTTTTTTTTTGACCTCATCAATGACAACCATATGCCTTCATATGCACCATGATTGTTTGAAAAATTCACATAAAGTATGCATGATAGGGTCTCACTCTACAATCATGCATCAAAGCACGCGTTTTGAGCTTTACCCATGCACTTTGAGTGATGAAAAGGAATTTTGTATATAGACATGATATGTATGTGAGAGAGTGCAGAAACTTCTACAATGAAAGCCAAATAACAAGTCTTTTGTATAATATTTTATTCTTGAAGATAATTTTTTTATATAAAACAACACTTTATCTTTCAAGAAAAGCAGACAAGTACTTCTTGGCTCATCGAGAGGATGTGTAAGTTTGGAGGGGGTGAATGTCGTAGAGATTTTATATTTATCTTTCAATAGAAATAAAACCATTTGAGGGTACCACTTTGAAAATTTGGTCATGAAGATGATATTCTTATCTAAACCCTTGTGTTGTTAACTTTTGACGTAGTACTTGGTTGAGAAGATTTGTAAAACATGAAAGGTTTACTTGTTATGTATTTATGTAACCACACATATGTATGCCCATCCTATAGTTGATGCTTTGGGTAGCTCAATTCCTCTAAGCCATGAGATCATAAGTCAAAATCCATATGGCCCTATAGAATATAAAAATGAAACCTTATCTTTGATGTTTGTTCTCAAAACCTTATCTTTGATGTTTGTAGATTCTCAAAACCTTATCTTTGATGTTTGTTCTTGTGCTTATGAAAGATTTGATGAAGAACACTATGAAGGAATTCGGCTAGACATTGGTTATTAGTCGAGTAAGTTATGTGCGCATACTTCTTCGACATCAAACTCTTTCAAAACTATTAGGAACGTACATTCAACTTTTTTTTCAAAGATGGTTTGATTTGAGAAAGTTATTTTTGGCTAGGTATGTATGTAGATATTTCATCATATGTTGGAATCATGTAATCATGGCCAAAAACATTCATCAATGAGACATTGAGATGGTTTGCATCCAACATATCCTCCAAGTATAAACTATAAATGGGTAATTAATTTGATAACAATTTCTTTTGTTGTTAATGATATGTGTTACATTGTTCTTGCACATGAAGATTAAACAAATCATGTTGAATTTAGAGCATTATGTACTAGATCGACTGCCAATGTATGTAAATTTTTTCTTGCCTCTGTAGATATGAATATGTTTAGAAGATTATAGCAGATCATGGAAAGTTAGATGCACATCTATTTGCACTTTCAAATAACATGAACACCAATTTCAAATTCCAATTTTGAGCTTCATCAATGACAACCAATTATCAGTAACAAATCACTAAAATAATAAAACAATATAATAAACGAAACATAAAACAAAATGAAAATGTAAAGCAAAAAAAAAACATATGCAAAGAAAACAGAAAAACAAAAGCTAAAAATGTGAAATCTGATGCAATTATCAAAACAAAAGAAATACGAAATAAAAAAGAAACACGATCGTGCAAAAGAGCATAAAAAACATATATCGTGAATTATCAAACAAGATAGCTATTTTTTGCGATGGTTTTTTGCTTTTGATAGATGCTTTTCACTTGAGCATGAGGAACACTATAAAATGAGACCTCTTGGGTCATTGTAATTATCACTTGATCACTTCTTAAACAAAATCATGATTGAGGATTATCTAGCATTGAAGATTTGGAGGACTTGAAGATTTGGTGACATGGAGGAGACGATGACTTTGAAGAGGAGTTGTCTACACTAGGAGGAGGTCGTTTTACACTTGAACAAAGTCTTCTTGACTTACAGGACCTTTGACGCTAGCTGTGGAGTTTTCAGAGTATTGAAAGAGATTATCAAGTAATTGAAGGAAGATATTTAAGGATAGTTCTTCTATGATGAAGTTTATTAGGTAAGGTTCATGTAATTTTCATTTGGAATTTATCTAAACACTTATTTCTCTACAATAATTCTTTATTCTTTCAAATTTTCACCGATCCCTTTTAAAATTTCTGTTTACCTGATGAGCTAGGTGAAGTAATATTATTCCTTCATTATGACCATCATGTGTGATAGTGATTAAGTTTTATGGTGAGTGATATTATGTATTCTTTTTGTTTGTTGATATGTTTGTCAATTTTTTTTCTAATAATAAGAATAACTGAAGGTTAATGTTTCCAAATCACCTGAGAATCTAAATCAATTTTCTTAGTGATCTAATCAATTTCCTTTGAGTTTCCATCTATTTAAGTCTCCATCCATCACTTGAGTTTTCTTGAAGCACCCCGCATGCACTATTATTTGGAACACTAGTAGTTGGAATTGATCTGCCCAACTGAGCGTGAGCCTCTTCAGGACATTTGAACCCGACGTGAAATGTTCCATGGAAACTCAAGGAGTCTCAAGAGTTGGACAATAACCTAGAGTTGGTAGTAAGGCTCATCATAGATCCATCAAGTGGGAAAAAAGCAATTCTATGTATTTATACGTATAATTTTCTTGTTTTCACATATGCATACAAAGATGAAATCTAATGTTGAAAACCTTCATGATATGGAATTACGAATGTGTGTGTATGTGATTTTCCTTGTGATGATACTTTGAGTCTTCAATGAGGAGAGATTAAAAGACGGACCCATATCTCATACAAGAAAGATTTTGGAACTTGATAGATGACAAAAAACAAGTGATAGAAAGTCTTTTGGCAAATATGTCACTCTCTATATCAAAGAATATGAAAACTTAGTTTAACAATATGGCATACCTAGGGATAGTTGGTTTCAACCTTTAGGTGTATATCCAATGGAGATGCATGAGATCAAATATCCTTTCAGTTTGGATCTTCAAATATACCATGGGATGCTTTCAAGAACCAATTGCTATGTGAGTTCTCATTTGCGGATTCAACGAAAAGAAAATGTATGACCTTTTGCGAATATTTTGATACAACAAAAAAAAAAACTTAATGGAGAGTTTCCAAGAGTTTGAGGAGAAATTTGGAAACTTATTTGAGAAAGATCAAAAAGATCTTGAGCCTAATAAAGTCATGTACTTTTTGAATACTGTTGAGGAATCCATTAGAAAGGAAATTGAGCCGCTTTTGGAAGATAATAATACTTCTAATGGATTGAATAATGATTGTAATAATGTGGAAAAGCAAGTTCAATGAGTTGTTCTTAGACATGAACAAAAAGTCACCTTAAGTATTCACCTATTACAAAATGCAATGAAGTGGTATGTATTCTTAAAATCACAAATGAAAATAAAATTTTAGATACCATCAAGCAATAAAAACCAATTTCTAAGGAAGAGAGTGATAGTGAAAACCATTTTCCCGATAATTATGGAATTATAACCATTTTTTATGTTAAAGAAGTGAGTGATGCAAGTTCCAATGAAAGTGCATTTGTCACAAGAGCTTCCCATAATGTCACTTCTCTTCTTGTTTCTCCATATGAGGAAGTAATAATTGAGAACATTATATTCTATTCTCATACAAACCATGATGAAGAAAATGACGTTACACCTAATCATACTTCCTTCCAAAACAATACCTTGAACATGAAAGTTAATCCAATTGATAATGTGTCACATACTACTACTCAAGATAGTGTGTTAAATATTGAAGAAGCAATCTATGGACTTATTCAAGAAATTATTCAAACACATACTTTGAGCAACGTTAATCACCAGTATGTTGATGATCGTACGAATCTTATGAAGAAGGGTGGCCACCATCCATGTAGTTGTCCTCCACGTAGTACATAGTGGTCGGGCATCATAAGTGGACTAGTCCACCAACACCTACATAGGAGTCTACCACACATATGTGGAAATATGTGAGGTCGATGGACATGTACAATGTAGATTTTGTGTCATTTTTTATGTGTTTGAGTAGATATATTCTAATCAGCTTTCTAGTCATTCCGCCTAACCATCAGCCTCAAAGGGTCAAGCGACTTCCCTAGACCCTATACCTATAATGGGGTCATTATCCCCCACTGCCCCCTATAAAAGTACAATCTTACAGGAGAACCATGCTCTATTATGTGGGCACTCTCTTAGCTTCAAAATGTCATCCAACAATATTGAGTTGACTTCCTTATGAAAAAATATACTAGGCTCTGTGACAAACATCATGTAGACCATGATTAGGGCTATGCTAGGCATGAAACAAGTTCAAGAGGCTTTAATTTATCAATTTCAAAGCTAGATGAGGCTAAGTTGTGGAAAACCCTAATCAAGAAGAACCTCATTTGGTTGATTAATCATCAAAGTATGGAAAAATGCAATTGTTCCTAACGATACATATCATAATAAAAGAAATTATATTTTTTAAAAACTAAAAATGAAAAAGTGGTTATTACAGAAGAACTGTGCAACATGGTTGTACTTGGATATTGGGCAAACCATCGAAGAATATGAACCTCATGTCAAGTAGATATGTCGAAAGAGAAAGACAAAAACATCAAATCATTTGAGGCTAGTTTCAATCACATAGCTAAGTCCTAGGCTCAACAATTAAGTGACTATCCTTATATACTAGGCTCACAAGTGAGTGATTTCAAAATCTCATTCAACATGGAGAGACCCTTAGGTAGTTTAGGGCTAGCATACTTACAAACCCCTAAGGGCCCCTACAAGACTTGGCTAGAGTATATCGAAACCGACCACTTAAGTTCTTGCATCTATGAGGATGTTTGCAACAATCTATTGTCCAACTCAGAACTCAAAACAACCCTTGCAAATTGAACACCCAATGGTAAAATTTGAACAGGGATCCTACATTGATAAGAAAGGAACCATGTGTGTGGTTACAATCTGATTAGATAGGATTGATAAGTTTGGAATAATCATCCCTCAGTTAGAGATAGGAGACTTGGAATAGGAAAACATTGGAAAATATCATAGAACCCCTCAAGCTAAGTCCATCCTATCAAGAAAAATCCGGTTAGAGTGGATCCCCTAGGATAACAAAATCATAGAGCTCTTCTTAAATAGAGGTAGACAAAGTGATCATTTATGAATTTAAAGATTCTCATGTCCCAAGGAAGGTAGTCTACCTTGATAATTCTTTGGAAAGGATGTTCGTGGTTATGGAACGTGGTAGACATGCCTACGCTGTTGGAAGGGTGAACTTGTTTTCCCTTAGTAATGTAAAAAGAGAAAAAAAAACATGCACGAATTGATCTTCCCTTATTTGTATGTTCCTTCCTAACCACTTTGCTTTAAGTTATGTTTCCTCATCCATACTTAATAGTAATAAAACATGTTATACCCAAATACAAGATCATAAATTATCTCCTAAGGTTAAAATCCTCAAATGAAGAAAATTAAATTCTCATCAAAAGTAGAAACCAAAAAACTTCCCGATCCAAATCATGGGGACCAACTTATTTCGATTTTATCACACCCAAACATTATATCTTTTGGAATCAAGTCAATATTTAAAACAAAGCTCAATTAAAAAATATAATTTGCATAGCCAATTAATATTATCCTACTTTAAGTTTGTAGAATTATTGAAACAACAATCTATGGCCTTGGATACTATGTCATTAGCAAATCCATTACTTGAGATATAAAAATCACATTAGAAATCTATCACTCTAGCTTTTTTCTATATTCAAACTCAAATTATTACCATTATACCTACTCCATTAATTCTATGGGAATTGAATTCATGACCTATTGGCTAGGAGTACAACAAGCTGACCACTTGCCCCAAAAGCCATGGTTGAGGATTACTTCCTAACCCTTCCTCTTAGGGTGTGGTTCAACCATCTCCTACCTATCATTTCTTGAGTCTAACACTCTCTTCCCCTTCTAGAGATCATTGTCCTCAATGATCAATCCTTTATCTCCCCTTGAGTTGATGTGCTCAACTTCGCATAGTCTCTTGAACCATCTTGTTCTCAACCTTGGTCTTTTGAACTCTTGCTCTCAACCTTGGTCTCTAGAACCTTGCCTTTTTGCTTCTTGGCTACTCGTCTATAGACTTGCCTTGTTCGCAACCTTAGTCTCTTGAGTCCCTTATTCTCACCCTCAGTATATTGAACCTAGTTCTCACCCCTGCTAGGTATCTTGGATCCTCAATCTAGTTTCCCCATTGGAAAGCTTATTTTGAGAGGTTTCCAATGATATCATAGACATCTAAATCCAACCTATGGATTGGGAGATACACTCTAATCTATGTTGAGCTCACCTTTGAAAGCGACACGCACACCTTCTTTCCACTTGCCCAAGCCTACTTCCTAGGCTCTGATAGAACTTGCCCAAAAAGCCATGGTTGAGGATTACTTCCTAATCCTTCCTCTTAGGGTGTGGTTCAACCATCTCCTGCCTATCATTTCTTGAGTCTAACAAATTCATTCAAGTTTACACCTTTAGTAGATCCTATGATTAAATCAATTTTCAATCCTATATCTTGCATCATAGTATAGGATCACACAACATAATTAAATCATACTTCAAATTAGTTCTCCAAATTTTACAATACTTATTTTAGCAGACTAAACAAAACATCAATTTTATTTGTGTTGGTCCAACATTTACTATCTACCCGTGCTTCAAATTTGTTCTATAGTAATTTTCACCATCTAGTTTATGGACGTCAAAATTAATTTCAATGACTCTAATTGCAACATAACTATCAAGGATAATTATGTTTCATATTTTATAAGTCATAAAGTACATGCATATTAAGTAAATAAAGGAATATATTCCTAATAACCTATTTATTGGAAAATAAAAAAATGATAAATATAACACAATATTACTTCCTTAAGATCATATAGTAGTTCCAATTATTAAATCCATGCACCTTAAATATCCCTACATAGAATCGTTGAATTGAGTCGCTAATTTTGTCCATTCTACCTCATGAATAATATAAAAAATGGTCTAACACTTGTAAGAAAAAATAATCCCTAGAAAATTTGTAGTACCACCATATGAAATAACCAATATCAATGCATCTCTAGTAGCTAATGTAGGAGGTAGTACCTATTCTTCAAGCATTCTTCAATTATGAAGTAGTGCATTTGTGACATACCATGGTGGATTACCATTTTTCGTGAACTTTGTGACAATGCCCTCACATTAGAGAACCAAGATCTGGATGATATTAAGGGTACTCTGTATAGGCTTGTAGAATATACAAAAACCTATATAATACACGAAGACCTAAAACAATTTTTTTCGGTTTTGCAAATATGATCGAATTCTAAATCTATGGTTAATCATGCCACTATATGTTTTATTAAAGAACATATATGATAGTGTTTGATGGTAATTTGGCCTTTCACATGGACACTAACTATAACAATCTTCCACCAAAGACCAATATGGCCAAAGTGACTATGGGAGGAAGATAAAGAATGATAGATAATACTTGAGTGTAACTATACAAACTATACATCCCACCTGATGGACATGTTGCAGTGTACAAGTAATTGCAAGATTATGAATCATGTAGCCCACATTAATTGACAATAGTGTCAAAAGTTCTGCTATGGTAGATATTTATTCAAAACATCTCCACTATTTTCTTGAGCATGAATCTTCTCAAGATTAATCCACTCATTGGCTAAGCAGTCTCTAATGAAGTGATACCTCGAGTATGTGCTTGGTCTTTGCATTATAGACCTTTTTCGTAGCGAATACAATGACACTCTAACTATCACTAAGCAAAGAAGGTACATGTTGAGGTAGCCCTATATCACAAGCAAGGAAAGAAAGCCACAATGTCTCCTTGCATGCCTCACTAACTAAAACATACTCTCTTTTGTAGTGGAAACAACTATACATACTTGAAGAAAAGATCTCTAAAAGATAGCACCTTTAGAAAAGTGAAAATTATACCTTGATGTAGAATTTTGATTGTGTATGCAATTAGCATATTTAGAATATGTGTAACCGATAATGGATGCTTCTCCTCTACCCAATCATAGACACTTTTCCTTAGTGCTACTCACATATCTCAAAATCATATTGAATACTTGCGATTGCTTGTTTTTAGGATTGGACATATATAATCTACCCACAACTCCAATTGCATGTGCAGTGTCTAGTCTTGTAGCTAGCCTAGCATACATGAGAGTACTAGCAATAGAATCATAAGGAATTTTGTTCATGAATTCCTTTTCCTCGTTTGGTTTGGGGAAAATATCCTTTCTCAATTTCATATATGTTGGTTAAAGTTTACCTAATGCCTTTCCACCCTACATATTAAATATGTGAAGTATTTTAGATATATACTCAGTTTGAGACAAGTACATGCATCTTTTACTATTTTCATATCAGATGACACACTAACTTCTATCATTAACATCAAGTGTCAAGCATATCAAGCTACCATCTAAGCATCTCTTTGTGTAGAGACAATGATACTCATTGTTTTGAGAATAATTTTGAGACTTCATAAAGATATCAAACTTTTGATGTCATTGTCTAGGGGACTTTTTGAGTCCCTATAAGCTCTTCTTTAGCTTAGAAACATCATTCAACACAAACATGCGTCCAACTTTTCTTCGAGTAAATCCACATCTCCTATACTTGACTTTGTAACTCTACATTCTAATTTATTAAACAACACATCCATGTCTTTCTCAACCAATTGAAAAACATATAAGAAATTTTTTGTTACACTAGGTAAAACCACACATCCTTTAATTTCTTGTGCACAACATTTGACAAATGAAATTGAACATCACCACTAATTTTAACACCATAACAACTATAATATACCCATACGTATCTCGATGGTAGTTGATAAAATTTTTCTTACATCAAACACATTGCGATTTTCAATCATGTGATTAGAACAACAATAATCAAGATACCATACATCTTTTGAACTCTTTCTAATTCTCACTTTAAGTGCAGTCACATCACAATCATTTTTTTCACTAGTGCTAGTGGATGCATAATTATTACTTTCACTGAAATTTCCATTTTTTATTTCACTTTCATGAATCCAACAATCATGTACGTGATGTCCAAATTTATTACAATAAAAACATCAAATATGATTAGAGGTTATACTGCCATGAAAGTTACCTCAAGTACTTTGAAATCTACCTCCTCTTTGCATCTCACTGTCCCCTTATTATTGTTATTAACTCTCTCACGTTCTTCTTTATTTTCACCATGGCCTTCATCATGTTTTTCGCCTTCTATAACATTGACTTCTTCCTTCACATTGCAATATTTCACCTTTTTAGTGTTGATAACTACGTCTACTAACATAGAATGATGTTTCTTCACTCTAATCTTTGCCACTCTTAGAGACGCATCATCGTATTCAACATCTCCTCCATTCATGTGGCCTCTCATGACCAATGTCACTTTAGTGCTTGCTCATCTATCCTCTTCCTTTTCTACTCAACCAAAGCTTAATGGATCTAGCACTCTGATATCTAGACCACAACACTCAAGTTCTCAACCACGTTCTCATACCTAGTTATCTCTTGAATTTCCTCATTAGCATTCTCCAAGTCTTCCTCCCAAATCACTACACCTCAACCTTCCTTTACCCCAATACCTGTAGGAGTTGCATAATATGTCATCTATACATTTTGTGCTCCTACACCCTCCATCAAACATTTCATCCCTAGCTTACCATAGTTGGTAGGGAGTTGTTGAACCATGAGGGAACTATGATCCATCCTATCTTGGTAGAAGATAACGTTCCTTTGAACAGCCTTATCATCTTCCATGTAGTCGTTCCATTGGTGCTCAATGCCATTGCACCAAATACACTAACAAGCAAAGTCGAAGGATGAATGTCCATGGTGTTTTGCTTCTCCACCACTTGAACCATGATGATACTTAAGCCTCTCATCCTCTTTACTAACGCATTGGTCATGGCCTCTTGAATAGGTCTATGAACTGGACTCCATCCTAAATCAAATTGAGTATGTCCAGGCTCAAGCCTCGTTTCCTCCAAATGGATTGGCTCTCCAAGTGGAAGTTTTATCCTCCAATGACAATCTAAAAATCACTCTCGAACCACTATTGCTGTTTAGACAAACAACTAAGTTCTTGTTTCATGGAATCCCAATTCTCCACCAATCCATTTATTCTTGTTTAGACTCAAGAATAAACTCTTCCTATCCTTGACATCTAGATCCTAAAGGAAACTTATCTATTTAAAGTAAGCCCAAAGGAAAAGGATTACGTTATTTGGTTGGAGTTATTATTGATCCCTTACAAAGAGTTTTGGGATAATTTCCCTTGAATGAGAATGAATACATTGGTAAAAGCCAATGACAAGGTACCCAGATACAATTTCAATGCAATATAAAATGGAAATGGAGTGCCTCCTACATACAAAATGGAGATGCACTTATGCATATACAAATGGAAATGGCATGGGAGAAATCATGTCATCAACACCCCCTTTGTGACTTTTTAGAGCAGCTAAATGTTGTAGAGATGCACCAAGTGTTGGAGTGGAACTAGAGGGAGAGCATTCATGAACATGTCCTCTACTGTGGAAGGACTCCATAGTCTCCACACACAAAGAACTAAGAATTCTAAAGAGAACCAACTAGCAAGGCCACACTAGGAAGAGAGATGTCTTTCCACCCAACCAACCCCTCCAATATATAGCTCCAAGGGGGTAAGTCCCTCTCAAGAGGAACCTTCCATCACATGGGTTCCTAAGGTGTTCACATAGTTTCCAAGCTTAGGAAATCACATGGCGTCTAAAAGAAGACTCTCCAAGCTCTCATGTATAAACCAAGTGGCTAGGAGAAGCTTCCAATCAAGCCTAAGGTACTCAACCTTAGAGAATTAACCCTAAGGTTGAAGATCCATCTAAAAGGGGTAAAGAAACCGTAGGGTTTCACACCTAGAAACTCAAGGGTTCCACCCCTTAGACCCATGTAATTATACAACATTATCCCCCCTTAAAAGCATTTATGTCCTCGAAAAAGAGTGGAGATATATACCTTGGGGTATTCCCCTGTGCCCCATGATCAATCTCATGCATCATGGCTTTCATGTCTCTAAGTTTTCCTCTTAATTTGAAAGGGGAATTCTACCCTGACTAAATCTTAAAAGAGGAGAATCCATATGTGGTCTAATTCCTTGCCCCAATCATTCAAAGTTCCATGTAGTTTGCATACGAAAAAGAGTTGAGTTGAATGCAAAGTATGGAAGGAATGAAAAGGGTGGAAGATGACATCCTTGCCTATTTCCTTGTTTAAGCCATGTGCCATCTGGATCTCCATAGCTCAAACATGTGAATTAGGTGGATACAAAGTGTCTTTAGCTAAATTACTACCTTGGTCCATCTCTTTGCACCACTTGTGCATGGACCTAGCAAAATAGATGAATGCTACTTAAGGTTTTCTTATCAGATTCATCTCTCAAGTCAAAATCCAACTTGTTCTAAAAGGAAGATGCAATCTTTCATAATCCCTACCCAAATCACTTCCTCTTAGATGTACACATACTTTATACCTTTTAGGCTTAGTAAAATGGGTGGATTTTCTTGTTTAAAATTTGCCTCCAAACATAGAGGGGAAAAGTTCCATCCCTTATATTGTAGATCTATTAAAGATGTCCTATGGTGACATCATGATTAGATCTTTCTTATTCTTTATTTAACTTGAATTATCAAGTATCAAAAAGATGGTCTTTCTGAGCTTTCTTTCAAGCTTGGTCTAGGATCATTTTTATGTTCCTTGAATTTGAAGTCATACTTTGGGATGAAGCTTTTAGAGCTCCAACCTTTAGAGTTTACCTTCAAACTCAAAGAAGTTGAACCTCTCCTTATTTCTAACTCTCTGTGAGAGATAGATCCTTTCATATTTTGTTGGTATAATTTTTCCGTTTGAGAGGATAATTGAAAAACATGCCTATTCCTAGACATTATCTTCCTCACATATTCATTTGGATCATGAGTCCCTTTCTCTTTTTTCCATCAAATGTACAGAACAAATGTCCCAAAGTTCAAGTTTGAATTACAACTAAATTCAATGTCCCATACCACTGAATCAACTTAAGTGGTAGTGTAAGCCTAGATGTCCCATACCATCCGACTTACACTTTCACTTAAGTAAAGGTAATTTTAGCTTGAATTTTGGGATCAAACCTTCTTTTAATCTAATCAAGTAATATCCATTACTTCTTGGACTTGTAAGTGTTAATTCCATTACAGAGCATATGTGTTGCCTATGTTACAATGGACTTTCAACTTACCAAGTCTGAGCTGTAATTCCAACTTGATAAAACTTAGTGTCAAAGGTTGGCCATTTCAATGATTCCTTTTTTCAGATGTACTCTAAAAGATCATTTTAATTTACCTGATAATAAAGCTGGTTTATACTCAACTAGATATTATCTTCTGACATAACAAGTATTCTGAAAGAAGAATAGTTGCTTTGCCAATGAGATCTTTAATTTGAAGTAGATGGTAATACTATTTACCATTTGAATAGTCCTTTACTCTTAGGACATGGAAAAATGGTATTTAGGATTTATTACAACCCTAAATTTGGATCTTCTCTTTAGGCCTTGTATTTGCTTGGAATAAAAGCTCTACATAGTTCCTTAGTTCTTTCAAAAAAGAGCTTTGTTGAACACTAGAATTGAAACTTCCATCTTCCAACACTATCTATATGTATTTATACATGTATTATAGTGGTATATTTTCTTTTCCTAAAGCTTGCAAGTAGCTACTATAAGTTTCCACCATTCTCTCATGGTTAACTAAGAGAAACGTTTTGACCTATCACTTAAGTCCTTGGCCTTGTTGATCAGGCATGCCATGGGTTAATTATGGAATTTGATACTCCATAAGAGGGACCTTAAGCTTAATGTATCTTACCAATGTACCATTTCTTGGCTTATAAGAGTCCAACTACATAGGAAGTGAATGGTAGTTTTACTTATGCCAATTGGCTCTATTACCATTATTCCTATCATGGAACTTCTAACCATAATTAGGCTAGAATAAAGAAAATCTCCCTCTCAACCCTCAAACCCCTGTCATATATTCCAAATGCATACTTTGGTGTATTGCAAGACATTTACATCTTTATTAGAAAAGGTGTTTCATGCATAAGGTTCAGAAGTTGAACCCTTCCTTAAAGCATGCAAAAGTTCCAATTTGGAACTTTTTTTATTCAAAGGATGGTGTTACAATTATCCATGCATCTTTCTTTTTGTGCATCAGAGTTGCCATAATGCATAAATAAAACATGGCCATATTTATACACAACCAATCTTTTTTTTCCTAAACTATATGAATTTGATGCATAGTGCAAATCATTTCCATGACAATTGTGTATGTGTCTATAAAAATAAGGCCACCTCAATCTATGCATCCTTTTTCAAATTCATTTCTATTATGACATGCACAGTATGCTCTTTAGTCTTCAAGGAAAAGAAAGGTGTGCAAATACTACGTGAAAATTAAGCTTTGTCCATCCTTTGACTTTACTTTAGTGTTCTCATGGTGATGAAGTAGGCTTAGGCCATTGGATCTTGGGTAGAACTCCCATCTCATCCATTGTTGAAGTCCCTCTTGGGCTTCTTATACTTGAGTGCCCAAGGTAATTTCATGCATATATCATGCATACTAAAGGGTGCAATCTTTATGCATAGCTATGCACATGCTTCATTTGCTTTTGAGAAAGGAAATATCTCAAAAAGTACCATGCTCTTATACATGCATGTACTCAATTTTTTTTCAAAATAAATAAATAAATAAAATAAAATAAAATCCTTTGTGCATGAGAAACTAATTACATGTTTCATTGGAACATGCAAACCCATGGGTAGATGGACAGTCTCACAAGCATGAGTTTATGGTTCCAATCCATTAACCTTCTACCCCCTATCTTGGGGTCGGGAAGGTTAAACAAATGGCCTCATGCGGAGAGGCAAGAGAAAGGGGGGACATCCACATGACAAGTCCGGCACCTATTGATCAACCGACGGATAGCCCCAACCCGAACCTCATCCACTATCATTCGGCTCCAAATAAAACACAATGCTAATTACATTCACTTATGTAATTAAATTAATGAGATATGTGAGGACCACGAAATACTTCCCCAACATCTTTGTTAAAGGTCATCCATTTGCGAGCATGCTCATGATGTTCAGGTTGTCATTTTTTTGAACCCATAGTCCTCCTTTGATTCTCCATACATTCCATCTACAATCATCATAAATAAACTTTCTCTCATAGAAAGTCATGGATTTGTGTGGTTAGCACAATTGCTCTTAATTGTGAGGTCCCAAATTGAATTTTGGGAAGGCATCGTCGATTTCCTCCTTTTATATGAGAGGAGATGGCCAAAAACTTGAGCGTGAGAACTCATATCATGCGCCTAAGAATTCAAAAACGCTTGTAGTTCTATAAACGGGATGGAAAAATCCCATATTGCGAGTTCTCCAAGAGAAAGCACTATATAAAAGACCATCGTGGAGAGACGCCCGGAGGTCCCGCAACACGTTGGACGGCTTTCCCATGTCTATACTATGCTCTTAGCTACCCGTAAGGTTGGTTGTCAAAGTATATCCTTAGTTGCCATGGCGTCCTTCATAGGATAGGGTAATAGAAACTTTAGAAACTTTTTCAGGTGCCATCGAAAGGCACACATCCTGGGTAATAAGCATCCTCGGTAGAATAAGTATAATGAACTAGATGAGTTCGTGGGGTCAAGAAGAAAATAAACGAAAAACTCGGGAAAAAACTTGTAAGCTCTCAATCAAGGCTCTGATACCACTGTTGTGGAAGGACTCCATAGCCTCCTGTTGATCATCACCAAGTCCTCCTGTTGATCAACAACAAGCTCAAACCCAAGTGGGCCCCGCATGAGGGCGATGAGAGGGTGATTAACCTTCTCTATAATGCAACCTAGGACTCAATCAAGCTTCCCCTACTTTGTGGGATTTGGGGGGTCCTGTGGGCACTAGTCCCCTTCTATTGTACCTTTGTTTCTTAATTTAATTCAAGTCCGGGAGAGTAGGCTATTGCCGAACTTCCTTTACATTAAAAAAAAAAAAAGGACTCCATAGCCTCCACACACAAAGAACTAAGAAGTCTGAAGAGAACTAACTAGCAAGGCCACACTAAGAAGAGAGCTGTCTTTCCACCCAACCAACCCCTCCAATATACACCTCCAAGTCTAAGGCAGTAAGTCCCTCTCAAGAGGACATGTGTACCTTCCATCACATGGGTTCTTAAGGTGTTCACATGGTTTCCAAGCTTAGGAAATCACATAGCTTCTAAAAGAAGACTCTCCAAGCTCTCATGGTTTCCAAGCTTAGGAAATCACATGAAATCACATAGCTTTCAAAAAAAAGACTCTCCAAACTCTCCTTTACAAACCAAGTGGCTAGGAGAAGCTTCCAATCAAGCCAAGGTACTCAATCTTAGAGAATTAACCCTAAGGTTCAAGACCCATCTAAATGTTGATATATTTAGGTAGTGATGTGTGTGAACACTCTAGGATCATCGGGGCACTTTTTTCCCTCTTCAAAAGGTTTTTCTCCCTCAACTTGTATATACGCCTATTGCCCTAATGGGCTACTTATCAATAGTATTTTGATGGTGATGCACCACATTGTGCTCTCCTTTTCGAGAGCTTCACGACGATATGCTCGAAGTAGATAACCGAGCTCCTAAGGCCGCACATAGTACTCTACACATAGGCTACAGAATACACAGAAAACACAGTACACAAGGAGCAGGAAGATAGACTTCTTAGGTTTTGCAAATGCAGTCGAACTTACAGTCTGTGAGTGACCAAGCCACTATATGTTTTATTAAAGAACATATACAAAGAAGTGTCCAGTGGCCATTTGGCCTTTCACATGGACACTAACGGTAACAATCTCCCACTAAAGCCCAACATGGCCAAAGTAACTATGGGAGAAAAATAAAGAATACATGAGTGTAAGTATACAAACTATACCTCCCACGTGATGGACATGTTACACAGAATACAAGTGACTGTTTAAGATCAAGAATCAAGTAACCCCCATCAAGTGACAACAGTGTCGAAAGCTATCCTGTGGTAGAGCTTTAGTCAAAGCATCCGCAACATTATCTCGATTGTGAACCTTCTCAAGAATAATGCGCTCAATGGCTAAGAAATCTTTAATAAAGTGACACCTCACCTCAATGTGCTTGGTCTTTGCATGATAGACCGGATTCTTAGCCAAATTAATGGCACTCTGACTATCACTGAGCAAACGAGGTACATGTTGAGGTAAACCCATATCACAAGCAAGACGAGAAAGCCACAATGCTTCCTTACATGCCTCACTTGCTAAAACATACTTTGCTTCTGTGGTGGAAACACCTGTACATTTTTGAAGACGAGATCTCCAAGAGATAGCACCTCCAACAAAATGAAAAATGTACCCTAATGTAGACTTATGATTGTCTACACAACCAGCATAGTCAGAATCTGTGTAACCAATAATGGATGCTTTCCCTCTACCTAAGCATAGACACTTGTCCTTAGTGCCACTTAGATATCTCAAAATCATCTTGACCACTTCCCAATGTTTCTTGCCAGGATTAGACATATATTTGCTCACAACTCCCACCGCAAATGCAATGTCTGGTCTCGTAGCTACCATAGCGTACATGAGACTACCAACACCAAACTCATAGGGAATTTTGGTCATGAATTCCTTTTCCTCATTTGATTTGGGGCAATCATCCTTGCTCAATTTCACATATGTGGGGAAAGGTGTACTCAATGCATTTCCACCCTGCATATTGAACCTATGAAGTACTTTGGATATGTACTCACTTTAAGATAAGTATATGCATCTTTTACTCCTATCACAAGTAATGTGCATGCCAAGAATATGTTTGGCATCCCCCAAATCCTTCATATCAAATGTCTGACTCAACTTCTTTTTCCGAATTGACAAGTCATAAGAGGAATTCTTAGCAATTAACATATCATCAACATAAAGCATCAAACATATCAAGCTACCATCTGAGCATCTCTTTGTGTAGAGACAATGATCCTCATTGCTTTGAGAATAGCCTTGAGACTTCATAAAAGCATCAAACTTTTGGTACCATTGTCTAGGGGACTGTTTAAGTCCATACAAGCTCTTCTTGAGCTTACAAACTAGACTTTCCTTGCCAGGAACTACATAACCCTCTGGTTGTTCCATATAGATCTCATCTATAAGATCTCCATGCAAGAAAGCAGTTTTCACATCCATTTGGACTAACTCTAAGTCCTCTATTGCAACGAATCCAAGCAACATGCGCAGGGTAGTCATCTTGACCACTAGAGAGAAGATTTCCTCGAAATCAACACCATGTTGTTGCTTAAAACCCTTTGCAACAAGTCGTGCTTTATACTTTGGAGAAGCACTATTTGATGTGAATTTCAGCTTATATACCCATTTACATGGAAAATCTTTCCTCCCATTTGGCAAAGGTACTAAATCCCAAGTACCATTCTTGTGAATAGAATCCAACTCACTCTTCATGGCATGCTCCCACTTGACATGATCCTCTATCTGCATAGCCTCTTTATAGCAAGAAGGCTCACTGGCATCTGTAAGCATAACAAAATCTAAACCTAGAACATATCTATCAGGTGATTGTGAGACACGTGCAGAACGTCTCAATTGTTGTTGAACAGGAACATGTGCAGACTGATCTGAATGGACATTCTCTTGAACATCCCTATGTGCAGCATTTTTATGCATGCTAACCAGAGGGCTAGTATCCTCAAACACCACTCTTCTCACTTCAACCTCCTTAATGGGATGTTTATGCATCTTAGAATAATTGAAAATGACATCACTACTTCTTATCATTGTCCGTGTTTCAGGATCCCATAAGCGATATCCAAATTGTCCTTCTCGACCATATAAGAAAAATGCATTTCTTTGACTTATGGTCCAACTTTTTTCTAAGATTCTTGGGTATATGAACATATGCTTCAGACCCAAAAACTCGAAGATGATCATAATATGGTGGCTTCCCTGTCCACAACTCTTGTGCCACGTTCAGACCTTTGGCAGTACTAGGTGAAAGGTTAATCACATGAACTGCAGTCAATACTTCTTCTGCCCAAAGGCCTTGTGAGAGGTTTGCATGATGCAGCATAGAGACTATCTTGAATAGTTCTATTCATCCTCTCAGCTACACCATTTTGTATTGGGCTATAAGGAGCTGTAAACTCTCTACGAATCCCTCTAGACTGACAGAAAAGGATGAATTCGTGTGAGGTATACTCACCCCCATTATCTGAATGTAAAGCCTTAAGCTTAGTTCCTTTTTCAGTCTCAACTAAAGTAAGCCATTTTTTGAAAGTAGGAAATACCTCATCCTTTGATTTGATAGGATATACCCAAACTTTCCTAGGAGCATCATCTATGAAAGTGACAAAGTAAAGAGAACCACCTAAGGACCTAGTGGGCATAGGACCACACACATATGTATGAACGAGATCTAAAGGTTGAATTGAAGATTCAATGTGCATTCTATGCACATTTCTGGTTTGCTTTCCATAACACAGGTAAGTAGCCAGAACGAGAAAGATTTTCCATTCTACTACGCGATATATGGCCCAAACAACCATGCCAAATACAAGCCATAGGCTGTTTAGTAACAGCTAACAAGTGTTCTTTCTGTGATACAAATAAATATTATGCATAGAAAATTTTGAACCATCAATGAATTGCAGAACCACATCTCCAATCCCCACAACATCACATTGGTAAGAGTCACCAAGTCTCACGGTACCAAGAGACTTTGCTGCATAATTAGAGAACCATTATCTATGTGGTGTCACATGGAAAGAAGCACCAGAATCTAGCAGCCACGTGTGGGAAAGAGATACAACCATTAAAGCCTCAGTTGGCAGAGTGCTATCAAGTGTCAACACATCAACATCATCAGAAATAGCATTAATTTCTTCAATCTTCACAGTCGAAGTAGATGGTGCAGGTCACTATTTAACATGCCCGTCAACATTCTGTCCTTTACCTTTAGCATTCTTTAATGCATAACAATCTTTCTTCATGTGTCCTTTCTTATGACAATAATGGCATTCGATATCCCTCTTCCTCGATTTACTTCTACTCTTATTCCGTTGACCATTATTTTCCTTGTTCTTGCTCCTGCTATGTTGTTGACTCTTTCCTTGGTAAGAATCACAAACATTATATGCATCTCCACTCTGAGTGCCAACCATAGATTTTCTGCGAATCTCCTCACTCAAGAGTGCTCCACATATGTCATCATAGACGAGTTTACCACCAAGTGCACTATTGCTTATAGCTATGCAAAACATATCCCATGATGATGGCAAGGTGCATAACAACAGTACTGATTTCATTTCATTATCCATATCCATTTTCTAAGCCTGTAATTGAGAGAATATAGCATCAAACTCATTTAGATAGTGTTGTAGCACCCCCCAGCCTCGAAGTGCTATGATACCAGTGAAGTATTTCGATGGCGATCCACCACAGTGCACTCTCCTTCTCGAGAGCTTCACGATGATACGCTCGGAGTAGATAACGGAGCTCCTAAGGCTCGACAAAGTACTCTACACATAGGCTATATAATACGCAGAAAACATAGTACATAGGGAGCTTCAAAGATAGACTTCTTAGGTCTTGCAAATGCAGTCGAACTTACAGTCTGTGACTGACTAGGCCACTATATAATTTATTAAAGAACATATACAAAGAAGTGTCTAGTGGCCATTTGGCCTTTCACGTGGACACTAACGGTAAAATTATCTTTGTACATTATTTAGTAACACATTCAATATTGTGTGTTCTACTCCAAGCTTCTTCTTCTTTCTTGTGTTGTTTGTGTGCTTCCAAAGACTTCTAACTCGAACAATTGTTATCAGCGCAGGTCCCTGCTTCATCTACGGCATCGTCTACACCTCTCCGGTTGTGTTCTCAGATTCGCATGAAATTTGGTGAGCATACGCAGGGTGTTTCAGATATCAAAACAGATTCACTCTATGGTTCCGAAATTGTGATCTGAGCTCATTTCGGCCTCCAAATGCATTATCATAGCACTTGTGTAGGCTATTTTGATTTTTTTGTGCCAAAGGTATATACCTGTTTTGGTTTGCCAGTATAAGCATCTCCAAGTCTACTACAGGTTTAGCAAAACTCGTCTAGGCAGTTTTGTTCAACTTTTTGAGATACAGTAAATTTTCTACATCAAGGTATTTTGGTCACCGGCCATGGCTGAAAGTACTGATGTATTTCGTATGTTGGCTCTTGAGGACAAGTTGGATGGTACCAGCAACCCGTTGTGGGCTTATATAATGCGACATGTATAGGTTGCAAAAGGACTATGGAACATTGTGCAGGGTTTTGAAAAACGTCCTATCACAGCTGCAACTATTACAACTGCAGGTACTGAAGCTGATGTAGAAGGTGTTGATGATAATAATATTCTACATATTCCTATTCATGCTATGGTTTTTGTTGCACCTACTATAGAGCAGATTCATTGGGATGGCAGAGATGCTCAGACACATGCATTGATAGCTTTGTCTACCAAACATGCCAATATTCCTCACATTGGCTCTTGCAGAATAGCTAAGGATGCTTGGGATAAACTAATGACATTGTAGCAAGCTAGGAATGAGGCTCGTATTGCTTACCTCCGAAAACAGTTGGAGAGTGAGCACATGAATGAAGGTGACTCTATGGAGAGCTTTCTAACAAAGATCAAAGACTTGAAGGAACAGTTGATTTCTGCTTATGAGGTTATACCAGATAGCTCACTTGTGCAGACCGTTCTAAATGGTCTTCATGATTCATATCAGAGTTTTGCTTCTAATCTTCCGTTGATGATGAAAGGAAATCAAAATGCCTTGTCATTTGAGGAGTTAGTCTCCGTTATGTTGTAGGAAGATCAGTCAAGGCTGAACAGGTCCATTATGTGTGTTGCAGATTAAACTTTCTTGGCTAGTTAGAAGGGCAAAGGAAAATGGAGCTCTTCTACTAGTAAGCAGAAATCTACAAATGCTGGACATTCGAAGAACCAAGATAAAGATGAGAAAAAAATCAGAAAAGAAAAAATTGGTATGCAAGTACTATAAAGGGAATGATCATATCATAAAGAACTGTCCAAAACTAGCTGCTAAAGAGGCAAAGAAGAAAGAGGCCGGAATAGTTGTTGCACAAGCCTCTACACCAAAAACGGATTCTGCTAATATTGTGCAGGAAGAAGAATGGGCGTTTACTAGTGTTTGCAGTTTTGACCCATCTTCTCATGAGCAGTGCATGTGTGCAGTAGACTTAGATGTCTGGTACTTTGATAGTGGGGTCACCAAACATATTACCTCGAAGCGCAATTTCTTGTCTTCACTCGAGTCTGTCCCTACAGGGAATAATGTTACATGCGCCAAAAACTCCTCTTATCCTGTTATGGGAGTTGATAAGATCATTTTGACTACTCCTAATGGTGGTTCTTTCACTTTGTCAGATGCTTTGTTTATGCCAAGTATCAAGAAAAATATGTTATCATTTTCTGCATTAGCCGAGATTGGCTTGGTTGTGAGATTTATTGATGACAGATGTACAGTTCATGATCTGTCAAAATGGCAATGTGATTATTGCTTCTAGCATTCTATGTCGTGGTCTATATAAGCTCATAGACTATGAAAGATCTGTAAATGATTTGGCATGTGCAGTACATGATTCTCAAGCTATGGAGGCATCAGGAAAACATGTTTGTGATGCTTTTATTTTGGGCAAAATGCAGTGTTCCTCCTTTCCAAAAGATGGTTCAGTTCGGGCTACTCAGAAATTGCAGCTTGTACATAGTGATGTCTGTGGTCCTATGCAAACACCTTCTTTTGTAAATTATCTTCACTTCATGACTTTCATCGATGATTTTTCCAGGCATGCATGGCTATATCCATTGAAGGCAAAGTCCAAAGTGTTCATGTGCTTCAAACAGTTTTTGGTTCTGGCTGAAAATCTGTCAGCATGTAAAATGGGCACCCTCCGTTCTAATGGAGGGGGGAATATATGTCTTCTGACTCTAAAGCATTTTTGGTTGAACGTGGGATAAAACATCGGTGTACAATGTCATATACACCTCAACAAAATGGAGTTGTTGAACGAAAGAATAGGTCACTCATGGAGATGGCGAGGTGTATGGTCAAGAGTCAGGCTTTACCACATAGTTTCTCACTTGAGGCTATCATGTGTGCAGCATATGTACTTAACAGGTGTCCCACTAAAGCGCTGCATTCTTTCACTCCATATGAGGCTTGGCATGATCGCAAGCCATTTGTTGCACATCTATGTGTTTTTGGTTGTTTGACATATGCATTAGTGCCTGAACAATATCACAGAAAATTGGATCATAAAGTAGTAAAATGTATTTTTGTTGGGTACAGTTCTGAAAGTAAAGGCTATTTTTGTATCATCTATAAACTAAATGCATTCTGGTTAGCGGTGATGTTGTTTTTGTGGAAGATCGATAGTCTAGTGCTGATCCTAATGAGGCAACTTCTCAACCTTTGCAGGTTTCATGTGATGATGCAGATCATCCCATTTCTGATGCAGATTTACCTAATGCACTTGTTGATGAGAGAGCTGATATTGAGGAGGCGAAAATTATGCCAAAATGGCTGGTGCAAACTTTACATGACAACAAATTAGATGCACCTCTATCATATCGTACTCGATCATGCTCTCATAGTGCCTCTTTCCCATCAGATTGCTATGCTATGGCTGCGTCTAGTCTCTATGATGAGAATGAGCCTATTTCATTTGAGGAAGCACAAATTTAAAAAAATTGGATGGGTGCTATGCAATCTGAATATGATGCTATAAGGAAGAACGATACTTAGTATTTATGTGACTTGCCTCTTAGCAAGAAGGCCATTAGCACTAAGTGGGTTTACAAGCTAAAGCATAAGCCTGATGGAACAATTGACACGTATAAGGCTAAGCTTATTGCAAAAGGTTATGCACACGAAAGAGGCATTGATTTTGATGAGACCTTTGCAGCTACGTGCCGTATGACTACTGTTTAGAGCATCTGTGCACTTGCAGCCCATCATGATTGGAATGTACATTAGTTGGACATTAAAATTGCTTTTCTGAATGGTGACTTGCATGAAGAAGTGTATGTTTTTCAACCCCCTAGCTTTGTGCAGAAAGGGCATGAAAACCAAGTGTGCAGGTTAAAGAAGGCATTATACGTTTTAAAGCAAGCACCACGTGCTTGGTATGAGAAGATACATGCCTATCTGATTGCACATGGTTTTGAGAATAGTCCAACTGAAAGCACCTTATATGTTAAGCGTGCTAATGATTTAATTTTGATCATTGTTGTCTATGTTGACTACATGCAACTCATTGGTCCTATTGAGAAGCATATTGCTGATTTTAAGGTTGATTTGCATGCCACATTTGAGATGTCTAATTTGGGGCATTTGCATCACTATTTGGGCATTCAGATTATGCAAGTTGATGGTGGAATGGCTTTGTGTCAAATGAAATATATTGACACATTATTGTAGACTTTTGGCCTTGAAGACTATAAGCCTATTGCCACTCCTATGGAGACAGGTTTAGGATTGAGTCTTCATGATGTTGGAGATGCATTTGATGTTGTCCTCTATCAGCAGGTTGTTGGATGCCTGATTTACTTATTTATTACTCGACTAGATATTCAGTTTGTTGTCTTACAAATGAGTAGGTTTATGCATTGCCCAGGTGTCAAGCATTGGTAGGCAGTTAAGTGCATCTTTTGCTACTTGAGTGGTTCTCGGCTACGTGGGTTGTTTTATCCCAAGGGGGGATCACTACCGCCAGATTTGCATGCTTTTTCTGACTCGGACTCGGCTAGTTGCTATGACACTCGTGTGTCCACTAGTGGCATTTGCTTCATGCTTGGTAGCTCATGTATATCTTGGTTGAGCAAGAAGCAGCCTATTGTGGCCACTTCTAGTTGTGAGGCTGAATATAGGGCAGCTTTCACAACTATTGTTGAGTGTGTGTGGGTGAGATGCCTTACGGTTGATTTGGGTGTTGGTCAGTCTTCTGCCACCACCATCTTCACTGACAATCAAAGCGCATTGGCAATTTCGAGGAACCCTATGTTCCGTGCTCGCACTAAGCACATTGAGGTGCATTATCATTATGTCAGGGAGCGGTTCTCTACTAGGGAGATCAGCTTGGCATATGTTCCCATGTAGCAGAATATTGCTGACCTTTTCACGAAGGCTCTGCCTAGGGAGAAGTTTGAAGCTTTCCGTAAAGCTTTGGGCTTAATTCATTTTGTGGAGTGATTTCCACATAGCTTGGCACTTCCTTATACATGAGTGCCATCTACTTGTTCACTGCATCACTCCCAAGGGGGATTTGTTAATATATTTAGGTAGTGATGTGTGTGAACACTCTAGGATGACCGGGGCACTTTTTTCCCTCTTTAGGAGGTTTTTTTCCCTCGGCTTGTATATATGCCTATTGCCATAATGGGATACTTATCTTTGTACATTCTCTAGTAATACATTCAGTATTGTGTGTTGTGCTCCAAGCTTCTTCTTCTTCCTTGTGGTGTTTGTGTGTTTTCGCATACTTCTAGCTCCAACACTAAAAGGGGTGAATAAACCATAAATCCCAAGGGTTTCACACCTACAAACCCAAGGGTTTCTACCCCTTAGACCCATGTAATTATACAACATTATCCTAGGAGGTACATTGCTCTAAAATAGTCTCTTGAGGTAGGAGCTTCTCACGGATGAAAATGGTACTTGATCTTGATGTGCTTCATCCGAATGTGGAACACTGGATTCTTGGCGATGGCCAAGGCTAACTAGCTATCCTTGCAAATGCATGTCAGATCAACCAAAGACAAATAGACTCATATGTTGCAAAACTTCATGGTTGGTACTCGGCCTGGGTGAATGACATTGCAAATATTTTTTTGAACCCATAAAAGTCATCTTGGTCAAAGTCAACTATAGTCAAAGTCAAAAGATCAAAGTCAAATTGATCAAAGTCAACATGTTCAAGGTCAAAGTACACATGGGTGATGTCAAGGTGTTCAAAATTTAGGAGTGAAAGTGCACAAGTAGTGCACAATTAATTGGTTCACAAAGGGTAAATTGGAGAAAGTTAGTTGCAGGTTGCAGAGGTATTTCTCTAACTTCTCTAAGGTTCATAGTGTTTTTTTAAATTGTTTTGGAAGGTTCAGGTGAACCTCTCTTAGGTGCATAAGTGAAGAGTTAAAAGGCAAAATGGGAAGGTATGTGAAGCGGCAGCGTACATAGAAGTGAAAGTATGGCCCCCCAATTAAAATTTTTGTTTTACTCTAAAGTTACTACAGGACAAAACAGGGATTGATTGGCTGCCCACTTTTGGAGACAATCTTGGGACATCAAAGTGAGGACCAAGATACTCGCAGTTAGGAGCATACGTGAACAACACTCAAATCAAGGCAGGAGCTATTCTTGGATTTAGCAAGACTAAACAAGGTTAGCATAGTCTAAGCTAGGCAAGAGAGAGAAGTGCAAGTGACACAGTGTGCAACGCAGAAAAGTGAGGTGCAAGGTGTGCATGAAAAGTGACTAGGAAGTGTGCAGAGAAGTGCTAAGCTATTCACCCCAAGGATCCCAAGGTCTCATTGAAGTTGTGCGCGTGTTGTCAGAAGGTTAGAAGCCAAGTGCAAAGGGTAGAAGAGTTCCAGTGCCGAGTGTCGATAGTACTACTTCATCAGACTAAGAGGTAAATATTCTTATCAATTATCTCATACTAAGAGAGCTATGAACAGCTCATGACCGCAACCCGGTCCCAAACATTGAGGGTCACCTGCAAAGCTACAAGAAGGAAGGTTGTTAGAAGATCCTCTAGTCCACTTTCCTCAACCTCATCAGTAAAGAGCATGGCAGGTAAGGTAGACTTGGAAACCCTACTATCAAGATTAAATATAAAATTTCCTTCTTTCAAAGGCTTAGCTCAGGAAGACCCGGACGAGCATATTGGAAGGTTTTTAGCAATATGCAAAACTAGAGGCTTGATGGGAAGAGAGCATGCCTTTTTGATACTCTTCCCTACCACATTAGAAGGGTTAGCAGATAAATGGTTCAGCCAATTTGCTGAGAACCATTTCACAACTTGGGACTTAATGAAAGATGCATTCAAAACTCAATTCCAACATGGAAATACTATAGAGATCATCATAGAGGAATTAGAAAACTTGAGACTGGGTCCCGATGAAAAATTTCCAGAGTTTGTAACTAGGGCCAAGGCACTAATGGCTAAGTTGCCAGATCCTCCACATGGTTTTTTTTATAAGAAATGGTTAGCTAAGCCACTTCTAGTGACCACCCAATGTAAAATCAAGGAACTAGTGTTGCCCACAGCCTCCATAGAGGAGTTCATCAACACAGCTACACGATTGGAGCAGATAAGGCAATAGTATGGGGCAATTTCTTCTCAACTACCCTATTCTACAGAAATGGAGGATCTAGTAATTCAGCTAGGGAAAGAGTTGGAGGTCTTAAAAAGGAATAAGCCCCACAAAGAGGAGGGGAATGTTGTTACTCAGTTGAGGAGGGAGATTGATGCATTAAAGCTCCAAAAGGAGGAGGAAGCCCAAGCAGAGGAATTGGCTCAGCTACGACAAGAGTTGAAAGAACTCAAAGGGAGTGGCATTAAGAGTGGACTTTGGTGTACCATGTGCAGCAAGCAAGGCCATATAGTAAGTGAATGTCCTCTGTTAAGTGTAACTTTCCAGCTCTGCAGGAAAGCTAGTCATGAGGCTCAAGACTATCAATCAAGAGGAATGCCTGCAACAACATATTGGACACAAGGAGGAGCCCTACCTCCAAAAAATTGGATGGCGGCTGCACCAAATCAAGGTAACAATTACAACCCTAGACATAGGGATAACTTTGGAAATGGGCCAAGGAGGCCAATTAGTTGTTTCAGATGTGGAGAATATCAAAGTAGGTGCACTCTACCAGAAAATGCCCCTCCTTGTAGGAACTTCCCAGAGGCTAGAGACCACTATAGTTGTAATTGTTGTCCTAAGAAACAAGCATCTTCATCTGGGCCCCACATTCAAATGCTTTTTGTGTGCAAAGAAGAAATGGTAGATCAAGCCATGATGCCATCATCATCTACTAGGGTGGTGCAGTTAGAAGAAATTGAATCTTTTATGATGTAGACAAGAAGTAAGGGGAAGGCTCAAATGGAAATAGTTCAAGAATCAATGATTAATGGATTGAACAAAGACAAAGTTGCATCTGAAGACAAAGCCACCACATGTGCGGATACAAGGCAAAAAGAAAATTTCATAGGTACCAGTGATGCCATTGGACATGCATTCAACAGGGCTCATGAGGAGTGTGATAAGTCAATTGGAGCCCATGCTCTTAAGGAATCAAAAGCTTCCAGACTACTCAAGTCCATGAAAAAGGAGGTCAGTATTTTTTATTTAATAAAGATGGATGGGAAGTTCAGGTCAAAACTCTTGCAGATAATTGATGAAATTTCCACAACAAGTTTAGTGGCAAAGGCTGCTATTATGCATAAAGATAAAGGTGTAGGGGAAGCACCCCTCAGAGATTATAAGAGCCCTCTGCTAATAGTTTCTATCAAAGGTCATGAGTTTCAAGGAGTTATTGTGGATGGTGGTTCTGGCATTAATTTGATGCCTGAATATACCATGAAAAAGATTGGTCTAGACCCTTCAAAACTTGCAAACTTCACTGTAACACTGGCAGACCAAAGCATAGTAAAGCCTATGGGAGTGGTCCTTGGAGTCCAAGTCAAGATACAAGGTACCATCTTTAACTTGGATTTTGTTTTTTTAAGGCTACCACAGGTAGGAGGAACTTTCCCCTGTTAATTGGGAGACCTTGGTTAAGGCATGCCAATGTGTTGCATGACTGGGGCAAGGACACAATGTGGGTAAAGAAGGAGGGAAGAGAGTTACAGCAGATATTTTTAGAAAAAGGTTTAGACAACCAAAGACATACTAGCATGATGAAGACGATTGGTATTTGTATGGAAGAAGAATTGTTGGACAATCGAGAAGCAGATCTATTTGAGGAAGAAAATTTATATAAAGATGAAAACATGTTGGCTTAGCTCCATGCAGAAGACCCATCTTCCCGCTATGGAATTTTTCCAAACTCAAGTGGAGAGGAAGCGTATGAGAAAAAAGAGGACATCATTCATGTTACTGACTCGAGTGAGACAGTCTCAGTCAAAGGCAATAGAAGAGAAAAGAAAAGACAAGCCCTTAAGTGTAGCAGTGATGAAGCTGCTTCAAATCCTATATGAAGGGCTAGCTTGTTATGGACACTGGTATGGATATCATCTGTTATGTCAATTTTTATGATAGTGAGTGCAAGGATTTACAAGGATGTGGAAGGAGTACCTCCAAGTCTTTGGAAAGAGATGGTTCCATGGGTTGAAGAAGCTGGAATAGTAAAAATGGAATCTTGTAGATTAAGTTATAAAGTTGCTGAAACAAAGATACAAAAGATGCAGTATGGAGGAGATAATATTTTACTCAAGGATTTGGGGTGGCCCTATCAAATGGTCTGTACGCCCAAAATAAAGACAAAACAAATGAAGTGCAGTACAATTGGAGATTTTGGAGGAGTTTCTCTGAGTCAACATATCAAGGCTCAAGGCCTATCATCAACACAACTGAAGATTCATGGATCACCTGGAACCTACAAAATTTATCCAGGTTGTACATAGCCTTCTCTTGTCATTTTTGCTTAGGTTTTAGTAGTTTTGTCCTTTTTTCATGCTTTTTCCTTGTGTTTTTGTCCAATTAGCAACCCTTTCATAGTCCTTGGCATAAGTACGATTTTTGGAAATTTTTGGGAATTTTTCAAGCCTTTTTCATCCTTTTCAAATGTCATTTTCTTGCCAAATTGGAGGAATAAAGGAAGCCCTCTGTGGTTTTGAGTGAGGAAATTTGCATAAACCTATAGACAATTTTCTAAGAATTTTTTGAGAATTTGTTTGGATTTTTTTGCATTTTTTTTTATTTCTTCAGATTTTTCTTCATTTTTTGAACATTTTCAAAAAAAAAAGAGGACCCCCATGGAATTTATTTTTCAAAAAAAAAAGAAAAAAAAGGGAAGCAAACCTCTCTCTCTCTCTCTCTCTCTCTCTCTCTCTCTCTCTCTCTCTCTCTCTCTCTCTCTCCCCCCGCCCCCCTTCCCCATTTGTATATTTTTTTATTTTCATTTTTTATTTTTTTATTTTGTTTTTAGTTTTTTCTGTTTTTCCCATCATGTGCATTCCAAAAAGACCAAAAAAAAAGGCAAGGACATATTTATTTTATTATCAATTATTAAAAAATATTTTTTTTTTCTTTTTCATGGGTTCAAACCTTTTGGCTCTAGATCGCGCCTCGGATGGCCATTTCTTTCAATATTGGGGTCATGTTCATGTATTTTGACACCTCTGGATTCATTTTTTGCCTTAGTTTTTCCAAAATCCAAACTTTTCTTTGACTTTTGGTCAAAAACCACATGTTTTGTGCACATTTATCACATGTTTTTATTTCTCCACACGGTCCACATGGTCTATTCTCACTTTGTTCAACCTTATATTTCACAATTTCCCATATGCCCCCTCTATAGCTCTACTATTTGATCATTTTGGCCCTCTCTAGACCCCATAATCCTACTCCCTCACCCTCCCTTTACCCTTCTACACAGCCCCATCCTTACCCCTCCTTGCCCTATCCATCTCAGCCCCCTCAGCCCTCCCTTCCCCCTCCTTTCTACCCTCCCATTGCCATCCTTTGCTTTTCCATGCAAAAATTCCACTTTTGGGTTCTTATCTGTTGTCTATTCTCTCCTTCTTCTGGTGAACTTGGTTGCTGCTCAACTGTCCTTTTGAAGATTTTGCAGCTCAGAAGTCATGGTGTCCTATGTGCTCATAGTTTTGGTTGTAGCTCTCCGGGACGGAGAGCACATTAGGTGGTGGGCAAATGTTAAGCCCATAAAAGTCATCTTGGTCAAAGTCAATTGTAATCAAATTCAAAAGGTCAAAGTCAAATTGGTCAAAGTCAAAACATTCAAGGTCAAAGTCAACATGGATGAAGTCAAAGTGTTCAAAGTTCAGGTGTCAAAGTGCACAGGTAGTGCACAATTAATCGGTTCACAAAGGGTAATTTGGAGAAAGTTGGTTTGCAGAGGTATTTCTCTAACTTCTTTAAGGTTCAAAGTGTTTTTTTTAAGTGTTTTGGAAGGTTCAGGTGAACCCTCTTTTAGATCCATAAGTGAAGATTTAAAAGGCAAGATGGGAAGGTATGTGAAGCGACAACGTACATAGAAGTGAAAGTATGGCCCCCTGATGAAAATTTTTGTTTTAGTCTAAAGTCACTACAGGACAAAACAGGGATTCTTTGGCTGCCCACTTTTGGAGACAATCTTGGGACATCAAAGTGAGCACCTAGATACTCTTGGAGTTAGGAGCCTACGTGAATCAACACTTAAATCAAGGCAAGAACTATTCTTGGACTAATCAAGACTAAGCAGTTAAGTGAGCATAGTCTAAGCTAGGCAAGAGAGAGAAGTGCAAGAGACACAATGTGCGACGAAGAGAATTGAGGTGCAAGGTGTGCATGAAGAGTGACTAGGAAGTGTGCAGAGAAGTGCTAAGCTATTCACCCCAAGGATCCCAAGGTCTCATTGAAGTTGTGCGCGTGCCGATAGAAGGTGTCCATCCCTCCCCCTTATTGGAAGCTTGGTGCAAGGTGTGCACAAGTGCAGGCTTGGAGAAGGTGGAGGTCTGGTGCAAAGAAGGCCTGCAGTAACAAGGCCCTTGGGTATTTGGTTTTGTGATTGAGCATTCTATGGGATTTCGCACAGAGGCATTGGATTGTATTGTGCATCACCATTGTATTTTTCTTCTTATAACCAATTAACAGAGGCTTCCAATGTGTATCTTTCTTATTGTCTTTACCTTTTATCCTACAAACACTCAAGTCCCTTCTTGACCAAGAATCCCCCACCATATGTGTTGCCTCTTAGGTTCCCAAATCATAGGTCTTGAGCCAAGCAAGAATATGTATCCAAAAGTAGACCATCGTGAACCACAGTCACGAGCCCAATTTGAATCTACATATCCGGTGAGTTTGATGTCCCCTCTATACCAAAGACTATGATTTCGGGCAAGGGTAAGATATCCAAGTAGTCTTTGAGCAGCATCCCAATTTCTCTGACTGGGTTGATGTGCAAATCAACTAAGCATCCCAACTACATAGGTAGTATCTGGTCTAGTGTTGGCTAGGTAAAGTAATGAGCCAACAAGTTGTTAATAAGTATGCACATCCACAAGTGATGATGAATCCTCTAGTGTGAGCTTGATGTTTGGATCAAGTGGTGTACATACTAAGTGACACTAGTCCATGTTATATTTTGATAGAATATGAGAGCATCACTTCTTCTCTAATAGGATTTAATATTCTTTTGATTTTGAAACTTCCATACCTAAGTACCGAACTAGAACAAGATCTTTTATACAGTACTCAAGGTAAATTTGTGTGATGATGAATTGGATGCCTTCTTCATCTAAACCTATAAAGATCAAGCATCTACATAGAGAATGATTATGGCAACTAAGGACTCTTTTTGGTAGATGTATAAGTTAGCATCCACAATGCTCCATTGAAATCCTTTATCTTTGAACAACTTGTAGATCTTTTCATACCACATTCTAGGAGCTTGCTTAAGTTTGTAAAGTGCTTTGTGAAGCTTGTACACTTGATCTTCCTTTCCTTTGATCTTGAAACCTTTAGGTTGTTTTCTTCTTGAAGATATCCATTGAGGAAAGCACTTTTGATTTTGAGTTGGTCATTGGGCCATTTGAAGTGTGAACTTAGTGCAATAATGATTCTTATAGTTGTAAACCTTGCAATAGGGGCAAATTTTCCTTTATTATTAATGCCATGATTTTGCTTATATCGTTTAGCTACAAGTCTTGCTTTGTACGTGTCCAATGTACAATCAGATTTGTACTTGACTTTTTATAGCAACTTAACTCCTATGACTTGATGATTTAAAGGCTTAGGAACAACTTTGCAAGTGTTGTTCTTCTCAATTGCATCCATCTCTACTTTCATAGCTTCTTCCCACTTTGGTTGACCTTGGGCTTATTTGTAGTTGGAAGGTTCTATAATCTATAGAATTTTATGCATTAGTGCATAATTTGCATAGTGACATTTTTCATGTTGCTACTTTTCAATGTCTTTGAGATCTTCTTAATTGGTGAGAAGTACTTGCCTTTGATGTTTTTTCCAAAAATATTGTGTCCCCTTCTGAAGTGTAGATGGGTGGACTCAAAATTTCACTTGGATCCTTAGTTGAGGATGTTGAAGCTTCATTGAATATGACATCTTTTGAGATGGTAATGGAGTGTTTCTCAAGATCATATAATATATAAGCATTACATTGTTAACTGTAGCCAATAAAGATATGTTTCTTGGACTTGGACTATAACTTGCTTCGATCTTCCTTTGGCAAAAGTACAAAAACATTACTTTAAAATACTCTAAAGTAATTGACATTGGGCTTGTGTTCATAGTAGGCCTCAAAACAATTCTTGTTGTTTAATGCACTTGTGAAACCTCTATTGATTATGTGCATGGTAGTGTCTACTACTTGTGCCCAAAACTTAAACGGTAATGCTTTATGGTGAAGCATGGTATGTGTCATTTCCATTTCACTTCGAATATTTCAGTCAGCATATTGACTCTATAATGGAGTGTAAGGCTGAGTCACTTGTCTTTTGATGCCCTTGTGCTTTAAAAAACTATTTGTCAAACATTGGTATACAAAGACGATTCCATATGTGTGTGGGACAAGGGCTAGCCATAGCCAAGGTCCCAAGATCTAGGGATATCTTAAGGTATTCAATGGTAATGGGGATGAGTGTTGCATGATGGCCACATGGTGAAACTAGACCATTCCAAATCATTACTATTTTGAGTGAAAGATGATATATTAGATGGGAGGAGAGTGGCACACACATAATTCACAAGATTTAGTCTTCATTTTCTAAGCTTTGAGAGATTTTAGGTCTCACAATTGGTATCGAGAGTGTAGAATTTGGGAAATTCAAATGTAAGTTTGGAAGGCCACCTCAGGAGTCCAGCTCTGAGTTGACGCTGTTACAAATTGGTGCAGAAGCTACAGTAGTGCTTAGAACAAAAAGGGAGGATTTGAGACACCCTCAAAGGAGCATAGAGCCTCCTCCAAGGAAGCTAATGACAACAATAGTGACTTGCCCATGCAGCTACCCCTAGGAGCCACGAGGTGGGTGTGCTCAATCGAGAGGGGAGAGAGAGAAAATTCATTTTCCCTTCTCAAGTGACGGAAGCATAAAAGCAGTACAAGAGCTTAAGTACATGTGTTTAGCATTGAACAACATCAAATATGGGATTGAAGAAGCTCACACGTGTCGTTCAACCATGGAGATCCCTCATGAGCAAGTGAATTTGAGTTTTTTCTCTTGAGCTATCTTGAAGCCTACTCTACAAGGCTTCTTTAGCACACTCACTTCACTCAAATGACCATATCTCACTCAAAACTTATCCAAATTGAGTTATTTAGCTATATAGAATCTTGCTGAGAGACCTATCCATTGAGTAGTTACAAGCCACCTTTTGGACCTACCTTCAAACCTATATAGAGCTTCAAACCTGGTTGTTCAACAATGAAGACCCTCATTTGAGCATTATTTGATGTGATAATGATCATGATAGTCTTTGAGACTTAAGCGGAGTGTGTGTTGATCATCTCCCTTAGCTATGCACACCTGCACATAAAAGCTTTGGACTTCAAGTTACGTTTTCTAGTGAATTTGGATGCATTCTTACTCTTTTCATGCGTTGTTGTGCACATACAACAAGCATGATGCATAGCATAGGTAGTACATGGTTAATTAGAAGCTTGTTGAGCAGTGAATTTTGCAGTCATGTGTTAGTACTTGATTTTGCAAGTACAACCAAGAGAATATACAAACTTGCAATGTTCTTATTGTTTATATCATGTCATAAGCATGAGGACTTTGCAAGGTTGTGTAGTGCCCTTTGGCTTCTTTTTATATATATTGTGCCTCTGGACACTCTTTGGTTTGAGAAGTGTGTAAAAAAGTTGTATTGTATTGATACAACAAGAACCTTATCTTAGCTGAGATGTTGAGCCTTGGCATCAAGACAATAGCATGAAGAGGAATTTGTTGGGAGGAAAGAAATCAATTTGTTGAGACAATAGCATCGAGAGGGATGATGAAGTTTTGATAGAAGTCGACTTACGCACTTGATCCTTGGATACTTACGATGAAAAAGATGCAAACAGATAAAAAAAGATTTTACCTTTTATGATATAGTTGAGTATTTTTTCTAGCATATAATAATGAATGTGCATATGCATGTGTGTATGTATGCATTTACATATGTATGTTTGTGTATGCATATGTGTGTGTATGTATGCATGTGAGTGTATGTATGTGTGGCCATGTGTGTATGTATATGTGCAAGTATCTATATGTATATGTATATGTGTATGTGTGCATGAAAGTATGTATATGCATGTGTATGTATGTGCGCATGAAAGTATGTGTATGCAAGTGTGTATGTGTATGTCCGTGTATGTTATATGATTGCAAGTGAAAATCAAATAGTATTGTGTATGTGCATGTGTGTGTATGATTGTGAATTAAAATCTATTGTAATTGTTGAAAAAGGTTTTATGATCTTTTTGAAAATTCAAGGGTTGAGAAGGTATCAATAAGTGAAGATCAATGGCATCTTGGACAATGTATATCCGCTAACAGAAAGTTTGTGTTGTATTAATACAACATAGATTCACATATCCATAGATCTTCTTTAGGAAGTTGTATTGTATTGATACAACACAAACCTTCTGTTAGCTATGATATTGGCATCAAGACAGTCACATCAAGAGGGACTTGTTGAAAGGAATAGGCTTATTAAGATAATAGCATTAGGAGGGACTTGTTATGTCCAAGTTTTGATAGAAATCGACTTATGCACTCAAACGTTTGATACTTATGACAAAAAGGATGTAAAAAGGTAAAAAAATTTGATAGTTTTTATGATAGTTTAATATTTTTTCAAGCACATAATAATTAATTTTTAATTTTTTTATATTTTTATACGTTATTTTGAGGGTTATTGATTTTGAGCTGAGTATAAAGGTAGAAATTTGCCATTAAAAAGGGATCATTATTAATTGTTAACTTGAATCATTTGAATCATTAACTTTTCTTTTTTAGGCTCAAGTCAATTTATTGTGTGTATGTGCTTGTATTTATGTATGTATGTATATATATATATATATATATATATATATATATATATATATATATATATATATATATATATATATATATATATATATATATATATATATATATATATATATATATATATATATATATATATATATATATATATGTGTGTATATATATATATGCATGTGTTTGTGTATGCATGTGTGCGTATGAATGCATGTAAGTATGTATGCACATGTGTGTGTATGCATATGTATGCATGTGCATGTGTGTATATGCATATGTAGGTATGTGCATGTGTGTATATGCATATGTATGTATGTATGTGCATATGTATGTATGTATGTGCATATGTATGTATGTATGTGCATATGTGTATACATGTGTCTATGTATGTATGCATGTAGGTGTATGTGTGTGTCTATATGTGTGTGTGTGTGTATATGTGCAAGTATCTATATGTGTGTGTATGATTTTGTGTCTATATGTGTGCATGTTTGTGTGTGTCTATATGTGTGCATGTTTTTGTGTGTATGTATATGTGTGTATGACATGCACATACATACACACATGTACTTTCAAATCTATAAATCAAAAACACTAATTTTACCTTTGAAGAAATATTTGGAGCTCTTTAGACTCTCAAACATGTGCAGAATGAGTTTTCGATAATAAACTTTTGATCGAAAATGTTTCTATCAAAACATTTTTCATCAAATGCATTTTTGATCAAAAGCTTTTCGATTGAAAGAGAATCCCTGTCCGTTTTTTTTTGGTATTTATTTGGTATTTATTCAGACAACCTGGAATAAAACGAACATATTCGGTATTTTTTAATTATCTAATCGAATAAATGCAACCTAGCTTAGTTTTACTTTTGCAATTTTCATTTTTGTGTAGAGATGCTACCAAAAGTTTTAAAATTTAGCATGCATATGCATAAAAATTAAGCAACGCATACTAAAAGTTTCTTTTTTGTTATTTCTTTTCTGAAAAAGCTTGTGATTATTCAATTTCCACTATTACTTTGATCTTAGGTGTGCATAAAGCACATAAACTCAAAAAAGAAACATAAAACCATAAAATCATAAAACAAAACTTAAATGTTATCCTAACATGGAATCAAGAGTCTTTTTATCCGTTAGGACTGATACACTTTTGGCTAAGCGCACCTCAGATCTTATTGAGACTAACTAGGATTGATAGGACATCACACTTAGCATGAGATCTTGGAGCATGTGTATGGCTCCAAGAAAGAGGAAGTGATGCTTGAGACCAATTTTCTAGGGATACAGGTACATGCTCCAGGCGAGCATCAAAGTCGAGAGATCCCTAGAGAGAGCATACTAGTCAAAGAGGCCTAATGGATGCTCATGGACCTTGACCCACCTAGATATCATGGCTTGACTAGTGCTAGGATTGTTGATGTTATTGATTAGTGGCTCGGCAAGTGGGAATAGTGCTTTTGTATATGCCATATCATGGATGATAGGGATAAAATTTAGCAGGCCACATATAATCTCATAGATGTTGCCCACAGGTGGTGGTATAAGATAGAACAAGACAAGGAAGAGTTCAGGGCTACTGATGTTGATAAATGATATCTTACGACTTTTCATTGAAAAGCATGTTTTGGATTTTGTTGATGATTTTTTGGTGTATAATAGGCCTGTACATGAGCATAAAAGTCATTTGAGATTAAAAAAGTTGAAAGAAAGTCAATTAAATACAGACAAGACTCGGTTATTTCTTCTTGTTAAAGAGTATTTAGGGCATGTGCTATTGGCGGATGGGGTCCATATGGAACCCAAGAAGGTCTCACTTATTCTAGATTGGTCTACTCCTCAAGATGAGAGGCAATTATAGTCATTTTTAGGACTTTTTTATTTCTATTAGAAATTCATATTTTCTTATTTGTCAATAGCAGCACCTATAATAAACTTGCTTACAGGCAAAGTATCATTTGCATGGAAGCAAGGGTAATAAGAAAGTTTTGATACTTTGAAAAAATCTATTTTAGAGGCTCATATAGTCAAACTAGTTGATCCATGGAAACCATTTGAGCTAGAGACAAATGCTAGTGGCATAGCGATAAGGGCAGTCTTGAGGCAAGATGGCGGGCCAATAGCTTTTGAAAGCAAGAAGTTGAGTAGTGCATAGTGCAATTGGCTAGTGCATGAATAGGGGTTATATGCACTGGTGCATGCACTTAAACTCTGGAGACACTATCTTTATGGTGCAGACTTTAAGGTGCACATAGAACACTATACACTGAAATACTATAGTCAGCTCTTCGAGGTAGACAAGATCGTTGCGCTGAGAAGATGCAAGATTGTCACATGAAAATCTTGTATAGAAGAGGAAAAGAGAATATAGTAGCTGATGCATTATCACAGATAGTGTATCAAATAAGCTTTATAGTTCTAGAAACCTCATTGCTTCAAACAATAAAGGAAGCACAGGTGTAGGATCCACATTTGTTATAGATTATTAGAGCCATCAGTGATGACTCTATCATAAGAGATGAGGTAGGTCTAGCTATTTCTCCCCCTAGTAAAGTAAACAAGTCAAGTCCATATTGCAATTTCTCAAAGGAGAATGGAATAGCTAAATGGAAATGAAAGGTTTGCATACTAGATTCAACAAAGTAAAAAGGGTAAAGATATCAAGTCTTTTACATCCTTTGTAAATACGATATCATGACTAGGACAGTGTATCCATGGACTTCATAGTGGAGTTACAATAGAACCAAAGGAAGTAGGATACTATCCTAGTTGTGGTAGATAGATTGAGCAAGATGGCTCATTTCACACCCACGTAGGAGCTGATAGAAGCTCCCTAGGTAGCAGAGTTGTTTATCCAACATGTCTTTAGATTGCATGGATTATTGACATCCATAATTTTAGATAGGGATATCCAATTCATAGAACACTTCTGGAAGTTTGTATTTGACAAATTGAAAGTGTGATTGAGAATCAGTAGTGGTGATCATCCACACATACATGGTTAGACCAAGAGGGTCAAACAAATTCTAGAATATGTTGGGCAGACACAATGGGATAGTGACTTGTTGTTAGTAGAGTTTGCTTATAACAATAGACCTCATAAAGTGGCAGGAATCTCTCCTTTTGAGATAAACTATGGCATGAATCCCACTACTCCTAATACCATAGGAATGCCAAAGAAAAGTCATAGTGCTTTGGAGTTCTTAGCAAACCTCCAAGAAAAATTATAAATAGCTAAAGCCTAGATGCAACAAGCAGCTGATAGCGCAAAAGAGTAGGTTGAGAGGAAGAGATTTCCTAGAATCTTTGAGGAAGGAGATAGATTTTTTTCTTCATGTGTTAGATAAATCGACTTTGTTATCCATAGGGAAGTGTATTGAGCTTTCACCAAGGTTTGGTGGACCTTGGAAGATATTTAAGAAGCTTAGTGATGATGCATATGGATTATAGCTTCGTCTAGATTGTAGATTCCATCGAGTGTTTCATGTCAGTAAACTTAGAAGATATATTTCCAAGGAGGATAACCTAATAGAGGGTATTATTTCTTTGTAGGAAAGTGATAGCACAAATCATTCTCCAAATAGGATTCTAACAGGAGTCAGAAGCAATTGAGAAACCGTGTCATCCAAGAGTATCTAGTATCTTGGAGGCGATTACTACTTACAGACTCTACTTGAGAATCAAAAGCTCTAGTTCACAAGTACTTTCCCTCATTGATCATTAAGTAAAATGATCTTTAGAAGGGGGCGAGAGTGGGAGACATTGGTCTATAGAGATCATTCCATGTGTGTGTGGGACAAGGGCTAGCCATAGCCAAGGTCCCAAGCTCAGCTGATACTTTAAGGTATTCAATAGTAATCTGGATGAATGTTGCATGATGGCCACATGCAGCACTAGAACATTCCAAATCATTAATATTTTGAATGCAAGAGGATATATTGGATGGGAGGAGAGTGGCACACACATCATTCACAAGTCTTAGTCTTCATTTTCTAAGCTTTGAGAGATTTTAGCTCTCACACTATCGAAATTGGGATTGATGAACTCAAGACCTCCATGTAATATAATAGTCTTGACTGATGTGGATGTTTCATTCTCAACTTCAGATACAAATTCTCAAATCTTGGAAAAGGTGTCTATGTTGGACTACAAGACATATACCAAATTGTATCATGAGTGGTCATCTACTAGAAGAAAGAAGTAGATGGATCCACTTAGTGAAGGGGTATTCAGGAGTCCACAGAGGTACATGTGGACTAGGGCTAGAGGGTTCGTAGCTCATGTGAAAGCCTCCTTGGGAATGAGAGCCCTATGTTGCTTGTGTTGGGTGTGAGATTGGTAGATATCATGTACTTTCACGATCTCGGGTAATCCTTGAACCATAAGTGATGCAAACATTTTGATTAAGTCTGAGGTTTTCCCATATCATTGGTGCCAAAGGCTAGAAAGGGACTCTTTAGATAGGAAACATGATAGCTTGTACAACCCTTTGCCTTCAATTCCTTGTGCAATGATGTCTTTAGTTGTAGGGGGTCCATTGCTTTTGTAGATGTGTTATCAAATAACACTTGTTTATGATGGCTGGTGATGGCCTTAACTAAGAGTAGGTTCATACAAAAGTTTGGGACAAACAAGACATTGGATAGAGCCTTGCATTCCCCATGATGATTGGTGATTTCAGCTTTTCTTTTGCCTTTGATGGAGAAAATTTCGTTGTTGCCTAAATAGACTTCACTAATGTGATCTTTGATCTCTTGGACGGAATCGTGATCTTTGCACATATGAGATGCATCTCTAGTATCAAAGATCCACTCTTGAGAGGAACTCTTAGTAATTAGGGCATCGGCTTCTATGGAGATAAATAGCTCTTCATTGAAATAGTGAGATCTATGCTCAGAGGATTTAGGTTGGTTCCTAGAGCTAGAGGCTTTGGAGCTATATATTCTTCTTTGTGTAGCAGAGTTTCTCAAGATGCCCCATTTTACCATAGTAATTGTAGCTAAACTTTGTTGACGAACTATTGGAACCTTGTTTAGCTGTGCTATGGGAGTTGTGACTAGCATGTTTTGCCTTGTTAAAGGGTCCCTTGGCCTTCATTGCACTTTCTTGTGAGGATGCTGAATTTGCTTGAGAGTCATGGAGAAGCGAAAGCCACCAAACTTCTTCCTAAGTTAATACTTGGCCACAGTTGTAAAGGGTTGTCACAAAAGTTTCATAAGATTGTGAGACCTTATTGAGAAGTTGAAAGGCCATGTCCTCATTGGAAAATTTTCTGCACACAAGGCTATCTTGCATTGGTAGTCTTCAAATGTGCCAATAAATTTGGCAATGGGATCTTAGGACCTAATTGATAGGTTGTGCAACCTAGCATCTAAGGTGTAGACTTTTGAAGGAGTGTTATCCTCATAAAGGTTTTGCAAGATCTTCCAAGATTCATGGGATGTTTTGCAGGAGATATTATGATCCTTGGTCAACTCATCATAAGCTAAAAGTAACTATCATAAAGATCTCTGGTCTTTGATATTCCAAATGTTTTAGGCTCCTAGATCACTCTCCTTGTCTGGGTACTCATGGTTAGTTCCTTCAACTACTTCATATAAGAGGTTGTATAAAGGTATGCCCTGATTGTATCCTTCCAAATATTCTAGTTGGTGTGACTTAATCGCTCATACATTGACATAAAAATTGGCATAAAAGAATTTAAGTAGCATTGACTTCAAGATGTCGCATTTGAGATTGTTCATGTTATTGTTGTTGAGAATAAATCATCACACTTGCAAAATGAAGCCAGAATTTGCACAAAAGTTGAAATGGCATAGTGAGGGCTTGGAGTAGCCCTACATGATGATGCAAGAAACACCTTGGAGAGAGGGTGGGCTTAGAATAGCCCTACACTTGATGATGAGAGAGACACCTTGGAAAGGGTGCGCTTAAAGTAGCACTATACTTAATGATGAGAGAGACACCTTGGATCACATATGTACACACAAACACTATACAAACACATGCACACATACACACAAAAATACAAACACATGCATGTTAAAGAAACACTCACGAATTTGACGCAACAGACAAAGAGAGAAACAGAATCTTCTAGAAAATCAATGCATAGGTGTATAGTATGCGAAGTTAGTGCACGGTGTGCGCATAACAGAGCAATTAACCACGGCAAGCGCGTAAGGCGCGCATAACGTAAATTGAAGAGTAACAGCGCAGAGGAGCGCCAAAGGAAAGTGTATATATATACAGCAAGATTTGAAGAAGAAGGGGAGAGAGAAGACTCAGGAAGAGACGCGTGAAGATGATGCGTGTGAGATGCGCGTATGAGTGAAGAGAGAGTTAGAAGTTCTCAGAAGACGCCATAGATCGCGTATGTACAGATGAATAACACAAGCCTGAAGTGTCGGGTCTTTTCATCTGAAGAGAGATGGTAATAAGAAACTACTCACTGTAGGAGAGTTTCTGTAGCTTGAGCAAGAAGAGGCCAAGCTTACTTGTACACATCTTCTCTAATCGAAAACACATGTTCATGTGGATGTCTGCACGTAATCTTTACTTGTGAAGAATCTGAAGCTATTTCGTGTTACGATAGGAAGTTCCGTTTATCGTTAACTGTCACGACTCGTTACTAAACGTGCTTCAGTACCTTCTCTATAAACGCATGTTTTAGTGAATAACAGTTTACTCAGTAAACATATTTCAGTAATTTCCAGTCAGTTACAGTTTCTCAGAAAACAAGTTTTTTCCGGTAGAACAACGAAGTATAACTCGTAGCAGAGTTCGAAGCTTTGTATGAGAGATAGCTCATCTTGTAGCTAGACGTCTCTACTTTAAAGCTGATCACAGTTTCCGGTGAAAAGGAGATGTGCGTGCAATACAAAATCTAACCGGAAAGTAGCACTTCAGAACTGTGAAGTTTTTCTTAAAACTTCAGAAGAGTTCATTAAGTGAAGAAAGCTCACGAATCACTTTCTTACTTCTTGTATGTTCACTTGAAGTAATTATAACCAAAGTAGAAGTTCATTTCGGGGAAGTTCCGGTACGATTACGGTGTCAGTCCAGTGACAGTCTGGTGAAGTTCCGGTGGAACTTGTGTCGCAGGATAACACAGTTAAGGCGACGTTAGTTAGGCTGAGCTACTGTTGATTACAGAGGTGTTCTGAATCACTCTAGTTTAGCATTCTATTGCGGTGGCGCGGCAATTTCCGCAGGCCTGACAGAGTTCAAGCTTTGTCGCGAAATCCACCTTCAGGGGGAAAGTAATTCCGCACCAGTGGTATTAGAGCTGAAGTTTTCACCAACAATTGGTATCAGAGCAGGTTAGTTTCCCAAGAATTGGTATAAGAGCCTAGAGTATTCCCTATCATGGCAGACCACGTCCAAATTGATAAACTGGACAGAGATAATTATCCCGCATGGGTAATGCACATGGAAGCCTTACTTATGAGTAAGGAGTTAATGATGTACGTGACCGGAGAAGAAAAGAAATCGACCTTCGAAGATGATAGCCAACCAGAAAAGGAAGAGATAGAAGCTTTGAAGCTGTGGCAAAAGAAAGATGCAACGGCAAGAGCCTACATCTACCACACTGTTTCAGATCATCTGCTACCGCACATTAGAGGTCTGGAGAAAGCGGAGGACATATGGAGTGCATTGGAAGATCATTTCCAAAATACTACGAAAGCCAGGAAGGCTAGCTTATGGTCCGAATTTACTACATTCAAAAAGAAGTCGAGTCAAAGCATAAGTGACTACGTCACTAAAATGAAGGATCTAGCAGATAGTCTTGGATCCATAAATGAAGAAGTCGAAGATCATAGATTGATAGCGCAAGTACTCACAGGGTTGAGAGGAGATGAAAGGTGGAAACCTTTCGTACTATCAACTGAACTCTCCTTAAATCATTTTGTGCCAGATTTAAATCAGTTGCTTGGTTTGATGCTCACATATGAGCAAGACCTGAAAGGAGATGCAGATAAAGGACAGAGCTCTGCAATGTACATGAAGAACAAGAAGAAAGACAAAGGTAAGTCAAAAGACGAAGAAGAGTCGAGCTCTCAGGCCTATTACGCAACAGGTAAAGGCACTGGCAGAGGAAGAGCAAGAGGAAGAAGTAGTCAGAATATTAACAAGAAAGTCTGCTGGATTTGCGGACTAAGTAATCATCTGGAGCATGACTGTTGGCACAACCAACAGGGATCAAATCAAAGCCAGAACAGTAATAGCAGAGGCAGAAGCGGAAGATATCAAAGTAACTTCCAAAGAGGAAGACAAAATCAAAGAGGAGGCTATGGTAGAGGTAGAACAATAAGTTGGGGACAGAGCCAATCCTACAACACCACCTACAACAACTACGCAAATGACACACAGAATGAAAGTCATACATCATTGATGATGAACTCAATCAGCACATCAGAAAATGAAGACCTAAAGGTATTTTACATTGATTCTGGATGCTCTAATCATTTGTCAGGAAATATAGAACTAATGTCAGAACTAGAGAAAGGTAGTTCTAGTCACACTGTTCAAACAGGTGACAATACAAGACACAAAGTGCAATCAATCGGAAAAGTGAAATGCAAGAGTGGAGCAGATTTGCTAACCAATGTTTTGTATGTTCCAACAATACCGAAAAATCTGATCAGTGTGGGACAGATAGTCGAAAAAGGCTTTCAGGTCAGATTTACAAACAAAGGCGTATTTGTAGAAGATCCCAAGAACGGATATTATCAGATCGTCTCTGGTAAGAAAGAAGGGAGACTCTTTACGTTAAGAGTACAAGGGAACATTGGCCAAGCGCTGCTCACACATGATGAAAAGGTAATTACAGAACTTGATCTCTGGCACAAGAGATTAGGTCATTTTCACGAAAAAGGAATCAAAGCTATGATAGCGAATCAATCTGTACTGGGATTACCGAACGTACAGAACCAACATATGATTCACAAATGCGAAGCCTGTCAGATGGGAAAAGCCCACAGGTTACCTTTCCAGAAGAAAGGATTCAAACATGACAGTGTGCTGGAACTCATACATACAGATGTATGGGGACCAACGAAAGAAGGATCAATCAGCGGATCAAGGTACTATGTTTTATTCATTGATGATGCAACAAGGTGGATAATTCTTTATGTTTTGAAGGAAAAGTCAGAAGTGTTTGGAGCTTTTAGGCATTTTCATGCATATGCTGAAAGACTCACAGGACGAAAACTTAAAAGACTGAGGTCTGATGGAGGGGGAGAATACTTCTCTCCCGAGATTTCAATGACTATCTTTGGAATGCAGGTATTAAGAGAGAAATAACCTGCAGGTATACACCACAACAGAATGGTGTAGCAGAAAGGAGAAACCGAACTCTAGTCGAGTTTGCACGAGCTATGCTAAAAGAAAAAAATTGCCCAGATTATCTTTGGGCTGAAGCCGTGAACACAGCGACATACTTGGTAAACAGATTACCATGTACAGCCTTAGAAGGAATGACCCCTTATGAAGCTTGGTGGGGAAAGAAGCCAACACTTGATCACTGCAAAGTGTTTGGATCAGTAGCGTATGCTTATGTACCGTCTCAACTCAGACATAAGCTTGAACCGAAAGCAGAGAAATATGTATTTGTCGGATATGATGAAAAGCAGATGGGTTACAGGTTATGGAGTCCTCTAACCAAACATTTTACTGTTTCCAGAGATGTAACATTTGATGAGCAGAAAAGCTGGTATGCAGATCAGAGTCATACAGCTGAAGAATTTGAAGAAGAGATAAAAAGAAGAGAGAAAGGAAAATCAATTGTACAGGTAAACAAAGATGAAGAGGCAAATATGTCTAGGACCGGATCTGGTATAAGGAACGAAGATGAAGACGAATACTCAGACACACACGAAGAATATGAGCTAAGAAGGTCAAACAGAGTAAGAAGACAACCGGAAAGTTACTCGTATGATACATCGTATATAACTCAACAAGATTATGCATATATGGTTAAAGAAGAGGAGGAGCCTCAGAGCTATGACGAAGCCAAAGGCAAGAAGCAATGGCAAGAAGCAATGAAAGAAGAACTCACCGCACTGGAAGAGAACAAGACATGGGAGCTTGTTCCTAAACCGAATGGTAAGAAAGTAATTGGAAATAAATGGGTGTTCAAAATAAAGAAACTTGCAGATGGAAGGATAGCCAGACATAAAGCGAGACTAGTTATCAAGGGCTATGCTCAGACGCATGGCATAGACTATGACGAGACGTTCAGTCCAGTGGCAAAGATGTCAACCATAAGAACAGTGATTGCTATAGCAGCATCAAAAGGATGGAAGCTAAGTCAGCTAGATATAAAGAATGCATTCCTGAATGGATATATATCAGATGAAGTTTATATGGAACAACCGGAAGGGTTTATAAGCTCCAGATACCCAAATTTCGTTTGCAGGTTAAGAAAAGCACTTTATGGACTAAAGCAAGCCCCAAGAGCTTGGAACTACAGACTTGTGAAATATCTCAATGAACTTGGATACCAAAGTTCAAAGGTAGATGCAAGTCTACTCATCAAAAGGACAGAAGAAGGAATGATTTACATTTGTATCTATGTAGATGACATAATAATTACAGGTACCTCAGAAGCAGGAATCACAGAAGTAAAGAAACTGCTAGAAAAGGAATTCAAGATCAGTGACCTGGGAAAGTTATCATACTTTCTAGGTATGGAAATCAGATATACAGATCATGGTGTATATGTCACACAAGAAAGGTATCTCCTGAACTTACTGAAGAAGTTCAATATGGAAAATTGCAGAGAAGCTTCAACACCGCTTGAAGTAAACCATAAACTTAGTAAATATGATGGAACAGAGTTTACAGATATGAAGAAGTATCAATCGTTAGTAGGAAGCTTAATATATGCTACGCTAACAAGACCGGATCTCAGGTTTCCGGTGGGAGTTCTCTCACAGTTTATGCATTGGCCGACAGAGCAACATTGGGTTGCAGGACAAAGAGTTCTCAGATATATCAAAAGAACTATAAAGGAAGGATTATATTATCCTTTTACGTCAGATATAAAGCTCAGAGCATACAGTAACTCAGATTGGGCAGGAAGTCAAGATGACCAAAGATCAACGCACGGGTATATGATATACCTAGGAGATAAGCTGGTAAGTTGGTGTTCGAAGAAACAACACACAGTAGCTTTATCGTCAACAGAAGCAAAATACAAAGGACTGGTAGAAGCAGCAAAAGAAGTGATATGGATGCAGACTTTACTTAAAAGCATGGGTATAGATCAAAGTATACCGATCATACATGGAGATAATATGAGCTCGCTGTATCTTGCAGCGAATCCTGTGTTTCACGCAAGAACAAAAGACATAGAGATTCAGTATCATTTCCTAAGGGAAAAAGTAATGGAGAAAGAGATAGAAATAGTCTACACTCCTACGAAAGATCAGATTGCAGATATTTTGACAAAGAGCTTGGATGGAACAAAGAAGAACAGATTTAAAGAAATGGAAGGTATAAAAGAAAGGAAGATATATGAAAGACCAGAAGATGTCAAATTAGTGATTGAGGGGGAGCTGTTAAAGAAACACTCACGAATTTGACGCAACAGACAAAGAGAGAAACAAAATCTTCTGGAAAATCAATGCATAGGTGTACAGTATGCGAAGTTAGTGCACGGTGTGCGCATAACAGAGCAATTAACCGCGGCGGGCGCGTAAGGCGCGCATAACGTAAATTGAAGAGTAACAGCGCAGAGGAGCGCCAAAGCAAAGTGTATATATATACAGCAAGATTTGAAGAAGAAGGGGAGAGAGAAGACTCAGGAAGAGACGCGTGAAGATGATGCGTGTGAGATGCGCGTATGAGTGAAGAGAGAGTTAGAAGTTCTCAGAAGACGCCATAGATCGCGTATGTACAGATGAATAACACAAGCCTGAAGTGTCGGGTCTTTTCATCTGAAGAGAGATGGTAATAAGAAACTACTCACTGTAGGAGAGTTTCTGTAGCTTGAGCAAGAAGAGGCCAAGCTTACTTGTACACATCTTCTCTAATCGAAAACACATGTTCATGTGGATGTCTGCGCGTAATCTTTACTTGTGAAGAATCTGAAGCTATTTCGTGTTACGATAGGAAGTTCCGTTTATCGTTAACTGTCACGACTCGTTACTAAACGTGCTTCAGTACCTTCTCTGTAAACGCATGTTTTAGTGAATAACAGTTTACTTAGTAAACATATTTCAGTAATTTCCAGTCAGTTACAGTTTCTCAGAAAACAAGTTTTTTCCGGTAGAACAACGAAGTATAACTCGTAGTAGAGTTCGAAGCTTTGTATGAGAGATAGCTCATCTTGTAGCTAGACGTCTCTACTTTAAAGCTGATCACAGTTTCCGGTGAAAAGGAGATGTGCGTGCAATACAAAATCTAACCGGAAAGTAGCACTTCAGAACTGTGAAGTTTTTCTTAAAACTTCAGAAGAGTTCATTAACTGGAGAAAGCTCACGAATCACTTTCTTACTTCTTGTATGTTCACTTGAAGTAATTATAACCAAAGTAGAAGTTCATTTCGGTGAAGTTCCGGTACGATTACGGTGTCAGTCCAGTGACAGTCTGGTGAAGTTCCGGTGGAACTTATGTCGCAGGATAACACAGTTATGGCGACGTTAATTAGGCTGAGCTACTGTTGATTACAGAGGTGTTCTGAATCACTCTAGTTTAGCATTCTATTGCGGTGGCGCGGCAATTTCCGCAGGCCTGACAGAGTTCAAGCTTTGTCGCGAAATCCACCTTCAGGGCGAAAGTAATTCCGCACCAGTGGTATTAGAGCTGAAGTTTTCGCCAACAATGCATACACACACATACAAACTTATGCATACACATGCATATACACATATATACACACACACACGCATACATACATAGACATATACATACACAAACATGGGCATACATACTCACATGGATTCATACACACACATGCATATGTATACATACATAAAAACAAGCACATACACACACATGCATACACACACATGCATACACACACATACATATATACACATACATATAGAAGTACTTAGACATACATACACACATATAGACACACATATACAATCACATGCATATGTACGCTTACATGCATAATACATATACACACATATGTTGAAGAATCACACAAATTTGGCATACAGACAGACATAAAGACGAAGAAAGACAAAGAGAAGCAGAAACAAAGCATTCAAAAAATCAAGCCTTAGTGAAGGGACAAATTCACGACTGTAATATAGTTCATAGAAACTTCCAGAAATACAAGTTTTGAATCTCGGAACAAAATGTATATATATGAGAGAAGAAGAGAGCGGAGAGAACAGTGTGCTCATAGAACCGGAATAGAATAGCGCATATAGAAACTGAGGATAGTGATATAGAAGAGGCCAGACATTGCGTATGTAGAGATGAATAATAGAACCTGAACTCTCGGGTATTCATCTGAGAGAGATGGTAAGGAATAACTACTCAGAGTAGGAGAGTTTTCCATAGCTATGAGCAAAGTGAGGCCAAACTATTTTGTACACATCTTCTCTAATAGAAAACACATGTTCATGTGGAAGTTTGAGCGCATTCTTTGTATGTGAAGAAATCTGAGTGATTTCATATTACTGTGAAAGTTAGTTAACAGTTACAGTTTTCTTAGTAAATGTTTTCTAGTACATCTACAAGTTAGATCTCACAACATAGTGTAAAGTTTTTTATGAGAGATAGCTCACCTTGAAGCCAGTAGTCTCAACTACAAACTGATCAAAGAATTTTGTGAAACGGGACATGTACACATGGTATAGTGTCTGACCGTAAAAGACATCCAAAAATGATGAAGTTTTTTTTCTTAAACTTCAGAAAGAGTTCATTTACTAAAGGAAGCTCAGGTATAACTTCCTTACTTCATCTACAATCATTTGAAGTAACTACAAACAGAATTGCAGTTGATTCCGACAAGATTCCGATATAATTATGGTGACATTCCGGTGACAGTCCGGTGAAATTCTGGTGAGTTCTGAACACAGTTGTAAAGTTTTCAATTTCAGGAAGTTTACTAAGCTACTGATGATTATAGAGGTGTTCTAATATCACTCTAGCTTAGTTCTTGTGGCGTGGTGAATTCCGCAGTTGAGCTTTAGCTAGTTAAGCTCACTTGCCGCATCAACAAGTAGTACAAGAGTTCAACAGCTGATGATAAGTTGTTAGAACTCAACAGGTGGTATCAGAGTAGAAAGATTCTGAAGAGCAAAAAGATTTTGAAGAGTAGAAAGATCTTCAAGAGTAAACGAAAGTGAAGATACAAGAGAATTAGAAGAACTTTCACAAGAAAGGTGAAAGTTGAGATGATCAACAACAAACGGCATCAAGAAACGTTCCAAAGTAATTCTCAAGGGTAAAGGTTTGTAAAAGGTAAAACCTTTTAACATTACACTCACCGGATGTAACAGAAACAAGAAGATTATGGCAGATCATATCTCTATTGACAACTTGGATAGAGATAATTATCTCGCATGGGTAATGCGCATGGAAGCCTTACTTATGAGTAAGGACTTAATGATATATGTGACAGGAGAAGAAAAGAAGCCGAATTTCGAAGACGATAGTCAACCAAAGAAAGAAGAGTTAGAAGCCTTGAAGTTGTGGCAGAAGAAAGATGCAATGGCAAGAGCTTATATCTACAGTACTATTACAGATCATTTACTACCGCACATTAGAGGTCTGGAGAAAGCGGAAGACATATGGAGTGCATTGGAAGATCATTTCCAAAATACGACGAAATCTAGGAAGGCTAGCTGATGGTCAGAGTTTACAACATTCAAGAAAAGGCAAAGTCAAAGCATTAGTGATTATGTCACTAAGATGAAAGACTTGGCGGACAGTCTTGGATCTATTGATGAAGATATCGAAGATCACAGGTTGATAGCACAAGTGCTTGCAAGACTGAGAGGAGATGAAAGGTGGAAACCTTTCATACTCTCAACTAAACTTTCTTTAAATCATTTTGTACCAGATTTAAATCAGTTGCTTAGACTAATGTTAACATTTGAGCAAGATTTGAAGACAGATGGAGATAAAGGACATAGTTCTGCTATGTACGCAAAGAATAAGAAGAAAGGTGATAAAGTAAAACAAAAAGATGAAGAAGAGATGACTACTCAAGCAATTTATGCAAGAGGAAGAAGTAATGCCAGAAGTAAAAGAAGAGGTAATACAAAAGGAAGAGGTAATCAGGATAGCAACAAGAAGTCGTGTTGGATCTGTGGATTAAGCAATCATTTGGCTCATGATTGCTGACATAATTCTCAAGGATCAAGTGAGAATCAGAACAATAACAGTAGAGGCACAAGCGGAAGATATCAAAGAGGAAAACAAAGCCAAAGAGGTGGATATGGTAGAGGTGGAGCAAGAAGTTGGGGACAGAATCAGTCTCATAATACTACCTACTACATGTTGATATATTTAGGTAGTGATGTGTGTGAACACACTAGGACCGCCGGGGCACTTTTTTCCCTCTTTAGGAGGTTTTTTTCCCCCAGCTTGTATATACGCCTATTGCCATAATGGGCTACTTATCTTTGTACATTCTCTAGTAATACATTCAGTATTGTGTGTTTGTGCTCCAAGCTTCTTCTTCTTCCTTGTGTTGTTTGTGTGCTTCCGCAGACGTCTAACTCCAACAATTGGTATTAGAGCAGGTCGTCGCTTCATCACTCCTCCGTTTGCAGTCTCAGAATCGTACGATTTTTTGTGAACATACTCAGGGTGTTTTCGAGATCAAAATTGCTTTGCTTTGTGGTGCCAAAATCACAATCTGAGCTTGTTTTGACCTCCAAACGCACTATCGTAGTGCTTGTGCAGGCTATTTCGTATTTTTGTACCAAAGGTATATACCGATTTCTGTTCGCCAATTTAAGCATCTCGACGTCCGCTACAGGCCTAGCAGAACTCGTCTGGGCAGTTCTGTTCAACTTTTTGAGATACAGTCAATTTTCTGCGTCAAGGTATTTTAGTCACCGGCCATGGATGAAAGCAGTGATGTATTCCGTATGTTGGTTGTTGAGGATAAGTTGGATGGTACCAACTACCCATTATGGGCTTATATGATGCGACATGTATTGGTTGCAAAAGGACTGTGGAACATTGTGCAGGGTGTTGAAAGACGTCCTGTTACACTTGCAACTACAGGTACTGCAAATACAGGTGCTCGAGCTGATGAAGATGGTGTCGAAGATGATATTGTGCAGATTCTTGTTCGTGCTGCTGTTTCTGTTGCAACTACTGCAGAGCAGATTCGTTGGGATGGTAGAGATGCCCAAGCACATGCATTGATAGCTTTGTCTGTCAAACATGCCATTATTCCTCATATTCCCTCTTGCAGAACAGCTAAGGATGCTTGGGATACACTTCTCACATTGTACCAAGCTAGGAATGAGGCTCGTGTTGCTTACCTCCGAAAACAGTTGGAGAGTGAGCACATGAATGAAGGTGATTCTATGGACAGTTTCCTAACGAAGATCAAAGACTTGAAGGAACACTTGATTTCTGCTGATGAGATTATACCAGATAGCTCACTTGTATAGACCGTTCTGAATGGTCTTCCTGATTCATATCAGAGTTTTGCTTCTACTCTTTGGTTGATGATGAAAGGCAATCCAAATGCCTTATCATTTGAGGAGTTAGTCTCTGTTCTGTTGCAGGAAGATCAGTCCAGGCAAAATAGGTCCATTATGCGAGTTGCAGATGAAGCTTTCCTGGCTAGTCAGAAGGGCAAAGGAAAATGGAGCTCTTCAAGTAGTAAGCAGAAATCTGCTAATTCTCCATATTCGAAGAAGGAAGATAAAGATGAGAAGAAATCAGAAAAGCAGAAATTGTTTTGTAAGTACAATAAAGGGAATGATCATATCATAAAGAACTGTCCAAAACTGGCTGCTAAAGAGGCAAAGAAGAAAGAGGCTGGAATGGTTGTTGCAGAGGCCTCTACACCAAAAACAGAGTCTGCAAATCTTGTGCAGGAAGAAGAATGGGCTTTTACTAATGTCTGCAATTTTGACCCATCTTCTCATGAGCACTGCATGTCTGCAGTAGACTCAAATGTTTGGTATTTTGACAGTGGGGCGACCAAACATATTACCTCGCAGCGCAGTTTCTTATCTTCACTCGAGCCTACCCCTACAGGGAATACTGTTACATGCGCCAACAACTCCTCTTATCCTGTTATGGGAGTTGGTAAGATCATTTTGACTACTACTGATGATAGTTCTTTCACTTTGTCAGATGCTCTATTTGTGCCAGGGATCAAAAAGAACCTGTTATCAGTTTCTGCATTAGCCAAGATTGGCTTGGTTGTGAAATTTGTTGATGACAGGTGTACAGTTCATGATCTATCAAATGGCGATGTGATTATTGCTTTTGACATTTTATGTCGTGGGCTGTATAATCTCATAGACTATGAAAGATCTGTAAATGATTTGGCATGTGCAGTAAATGATTCTCAGGCTATGTCAGATGCAAAGCTTTGGCATGCATGCTCTGGTCATCTGAATTTTGCTAGTTTGCTATGCCTACAGAAATCTGAAACGGTGTCCTCATTGCCCAAACTTGAGGCACCTGGAAAACATGTTTGTGAAGGCTGTATTTTGGGCAAAATGCAGCGTTCATCCTTTCCAAAAGATGGTTCAGTTCGGGCTACTCAAAAATTGCAGCTTGTACATACTGATGTATGTGGTCCTATGCAAACACCTTCTTTTGGAAATTACCTTTACTTCATGACTTTCATTGATGATTTTTCCAGGCATGCATGGGTATATCCACTCAAAGCAAAGTCCGAAGTGTTCATGTGCTTCAAACAGTTTTTGGTTTTGGCTGAAAATCTGTCAGCATGTAAAATGGGCACCCTCCGTTCTGATCGAGGGGGGGAATATATGTCTTCTGATTTTAATGCATTTCTCGCTGAACGTGGGATAAAACACCAGTGTACAGTGCCGTATACACCTCAACAAAATGGAGTTGTTGAACGAAAGAACAGGTCACTCATGGAGATGGCGAGATATATGGTCAAGAGTCAGGCTTTACCTCATAGTTTCTGGCTTGAGGCAGTCATGTGTGCAGCATATGTACTGAACAGGTGTCCCACTAAAGCGCTGCAGTCTATCACTCCATATGAGGCTTGGCATGACTGCAAGCCATCAGTTGCTCATCTGCGTGTTTTTGGTTGTTTGGCATATGCACTAGTGCCTGAACAACATCGCAGAAAATTGGATGATAAGGCAGTAAAATGTATTTTTGTTGGGTACAGTTCTGAAAGTAAAGGCTATCGTCTGTATCATCCACAGACTAAACGCATTCTGGTTAGCCGTGATGTTGTCTTTGTGGAAGATGCTATTCAGCCATTGCTTTCATGTACTAAGGAGACATCTGCTAGCTTCAAAGACATGTACTCGTCCTAATGAGGCAACTTCTCAGCCTTTGTAGGTTTCATATGATGATGTAGATCATTCCATTTCTGATGTAGATTTACATAATGCACTTGTTGATGAGAGAGCTGATATTGAGCAGGCAAAAACTATGCCAAAATGGCTGGTGCAGACTTTGCGTGACAGCAAATTAGATGCACCTTTGTCATATCGTACTCGTTCAGGCTCTCATAGTGCCTTCTTTGCATCAGATTGCTATGCTATGGCTGCGTCTGATGAGAATGAGCCTCTTTCTTTTGATGAAGCATAGAATTCAAAAAATTGGATGGCTGCTATGGAATCTGAATATGATGCTATAATGAAGAATGGTACATGGTCTTTATGTGACTTGCCTCCTGGCAAGAAGGCCATTGGCACTAAGTGGGTATACAAGTTGAAGCGCAAACCTGATGGTACAATTGATAGGTACAAGGCTAGGCTTGTTGCAAAGGGTTATGCACAGGAAAGAGGCATTGATTTTGATGAGACCTTTGCACCTACATGCCGTATGACAACTGTTCGGAGCATTTGTGCACTTGAAGCCCATCATGGTTGGAATGTACATCAGTTGGACATTAAAACAGCATTTCTGAATGGTGACTTGCATGAAGAAGTGTATGTTTTTCAGCCCCGTGGCTTTGTGCAGAAAGGGCATGAAAACCAGGTGTGCAGGTTAAAGAAGGCATTATATGGTTTAAAGCAACCACCACGTGCTTGGTATGAGAAGATACATCCCTATCTGATTGCACATGGTTTTGAGAAGAGTCCAACTGAAAGCACCTTATATGTTAAGCGTGCTAATGATGTGCTTCTGATCATTGTTGTCTATGTTGACGACATGCTGCTCACTGGTCCTATTGAGAAGCATATTGCTGATTTTAAGGCTGATTTGCATGCCTCATTTGAGATGTTTGATTTGGGGCATTTGCATCACTATTTGGGCATTCATTTTATGCAAGTTGATGGTGGAATGGCTTCGTGTCAAACGAAATATATTGACACATTATTGCAGCATTTTGGCCTTGAAGACTATAAGCCTATTGCCACTCCTATGGAGACAGGTTTACGATTGAGTCTTCATGATGCTGGAGACGCATTTGATGATGTTCTCTATCAGCAGGCTGTTGGATGCTTGATTTACTTATGCATTACTCGGCCAGATATTCAGTTTGATGTCTCACAGATGAGCAGGTTTATGCATTGCCCAGGAGTCACGCATTGGAAGGCGGTTAAGCGCATCTTTTGCTACTTGAGTGGTACTCGGCTACTTGGGTTGTTTTATCCCAAGGGGGGATCACTACTGCTAGATTTGCATGCTTTTTCTGACTTAGATTGGGTTGGTTGCTATGACACTAGTGTGTCCACTAGTGGTTTTTGCTTCATGCTTGGTAGCTCATGTATATCTTGGTTGAGCAAGAAGCAGGCTACTGTGGCCACTTCCAGTTGTGAGGCTGAGTATAGGGTAGCTTTCATAGCGACTATTGAGTGTGTGTGGCTCAGACGCCTTATGGCTGATTTGGGTGTTGGTCAGTCTTTTGCCACCACCATCTTCACTGACAGTCATAGTGCATTGCCAGTTGTGAGGAACCCTGTTTTCCATGCTCGCACTAAGCACATTGAGGTGCATTATCACTATGTCACGGAGAGGTTCTCTGCTGGGGAGATCAGCTTGGCATATGTGCCCACGCAGGAGAACATTGCAGACCTTTTCACGAAGGCTCTGCCTAGGGAGAAGTTTGAAGCTTTCCGCAAAGCTTTGGGCTTACTTCCTTTTGTGGAGTGATTTCCACATAGCTTGGCACTTCCTTATACATGAGTGCCAGCTCCTTGTTCACCGCATCACTCCCAGGGGGGATTTGTTGATATATTTAGGTAGTGATGTGTGTGAACACACTAGGACCGCCGGGGCACTTTTTTCCCTCTTTAGGAGGTTTTTTCCCCCGGCTTGTATATACGCCTATTGCCCTAATGGGCTACTTATCTTTGTACATTCTCTAGTAATACATTCAGTATTCTGTGTTTGTGCTCCAAGCTTCTTCTTCTTCCTTGTGTTGTTCGTGTGCTTCCGCAGACGTCTAACTCCAACACTACAACTATGCGAATGATATGCAGAATGATAGTCATACAAGGTTGATGATGAACTCGATAAGTATGTCAGAGAATGAAGACCTCAAGGTATTCTATATTGAATCTGGTTGTTCAAATCATTTGCCAGGAAATATAGAATTGTTATCAGAACTTGAAGGAGGTATTTCAAATCATACAGTACAAACAGGTGATAACACAAAACATAATGTAAGGTCAATTGGAAAAGTAAAGTGTAAGAATGGAGCTGACCTACTAACAAATGCTTTGTATGTTCCAACAATCCCGAAGAATCTGGTTAGTGTGGGACAGATAGTAGAAAAAGGTTTTCAAGTTAGGTTTACAAATGAAGGAGTATTTGTTGAAGATCCAGAGAATGGATACAATCAAATTGTCCATGGTAAAAAGGAAGGTAGACTTTTTACTCTTAAAGTACAAGGGAATGTTGGTCAAGCCTTGATCACACATGGTGATGAGGTATTTACAGAGTCAGACCTCTGGCATAAGAGATTTGGACATTTTAATGAAACAGGAATCAAAACTATGGTGGAGAAACAATCCGTGAGAGGATTACCAAATATGAAGAATCAACATATGATTCATAAGTGCAAAGCCTATCAGATGGGAAAAGCCCACAGGTTACCATTTCAAAAGAAAGGGTACAAACACGATGATGTCTTAGAACTCATACATACAGATGTATGGGGACCGACAAAAGAAGGATCTATCAGTGGTTCAAGGTATTACATTCTTTTTATTGATGATGCAACAAGATGGATAACTCTTTATGTTTTGAAAGAGAAATCAGAAGTATTTGAAGCTTTCAGGCATTTTCATGCATATGTTGAAAGACTTATAGGAGAGAAACTCAAAAGGCTAAGGTCTGATGGAGGAGGAGAATATTTTTCTCGAGAGTTCAATGATTATCTATGGAATGAAGGTATCAAAAGAGAAATAACTTACAGGTATACACCGCAACAAAATGTAGCAGAAAGAAGAAACCAAACTCTACTTGAGTTTGCAAGAAGTAATGAAGGAGGAGTTTAAAGCGCTTGAGGAGAACAAGACTTGGGATCTTGTTCCAAAACCAAATGGTAAGAAAGTGATTGGAAATAAATGGGTTTACAAAGTTAAGAAACTTGCATATGGAAGGATAGCCAAACACAAAGCTAGACTGGTGGTCAAAGGCTATGCTCAGACACATGGTATAGATTATGATGAGATGTTTAGTCCGGTGGCAAAGATGTCAACCATAAGGACATTGATTGCTATAGAAGCATCAAAAGGATGGAAGCTAAGTCAGTTGGATATAAAGAATGCATTTTTAAATGGATATATATCAGATGGAGTCTACATGGAACAACCTGAAGGGTTTGTAAGTTCCAGTTACCCACATCATGTTTGCAGATTAAGAAGAGCTCTCTATGGATTGAAGCAAGCTCCAAGAGCTTGGAATTACAGACTTGTGAAGTATCTCAATGACCTTGGATACCAAAGCTCAAAGGTTGATGCAAGTCTACTCATTAAGAGAACAGATGAAGGTATGATCTACATTTGTATTTATGTAAATGACATAGTAATCACAAGAATCTCATATGAAGGAATCAAGGAGGTAAAAAAGATTACTTGAAAAAGAGTTCAAGATCAGTCACATATACAAATCATGGTGTATATGTTTCGCAAGAAAGGTATCTACTAAATTTACTGAAGAAGTTTAACATGGAGAATTGCAAAGAAGCTTCAACACTGATTGAAGTAAATCATAAACTGAGCAAATATGGTGGTGCAGAGTTTAAAGATATGAGGAAGTATTAGTCATTAGTGGGAAGCTTAATTTATGCTACACTAACAAGACCTGATCTGAGTTATGCAGTGGGAGTTCTCTCACAGTTCATGCATTGTCCGAAGGATCAACATTGGGTTGCAGGACAAAGAGTTCTTAGATATATCAAGAGAACTATAAAGGAAGGATTATATTATCCTTTTACATCAGATATAAAGCTGAGAGTGTACAGTGACTCAGACTAGGCAAGAAGTCAAGATGACAGATTGTCAACACATGGGTATATGATATACCTAGGAGATAAGCTTGTAAGCTGGTGTTCAAAGAAGCAACACACAGTGGCTTTATCGTCAACAGAAGCAGAATATAAAGGACTTGTGGAAGCAGCTAAAGAAGTGATATGGATGCAGGCCTTGTCCAAAAGTATGGGTATTGATCAAGGTATACCTATCATACATGGAGATAATATGAGCTCGTTGTATCTTGCAGCAAATCCAGTATTTCATGCAAGAACAAAACACATAGAGATTCAATATCATTTCCTGAGGGAAAAGGTAATGGAAAAAGATATTGAAATAGTATACACATCTACAAAAGATCAGATAGCAGATATTCTGACAAAGAGCTTAGATGGAGTAAAGACAAGCATATTCAAAGAAATGGCAGGTATAAAAGAAAAGAAGAATATATGAAAGATCAGAGAATGAAAATTAGTGATTGAGGGGGAGCTGTTGTAGAATCACTCACAAATTTGGCATACAGACAGACATAAAGACAAAGAAAGACAAAGAGAAGCAGAAACAAAGCATTCAAAAAATCAAGCCTTAATGAAGGGACAAATTCACGACTGTAATATAGTTCATAGAAACTTCCAGAAATTCGAGTTTTGAATCTCGAAATAAAATGTATATATATGAGAGAAGAAGAGAGTGGAGAGAACAGTGTGCTCATAGAACCGGAATAGAATAGCACATATAGAAACTGAGGATAGTGATATAGAAGACGCCAGAGATTGTGTATGTAGAGATGAATAATAGAACCTGAATTGTCGGGTATTCATCTGAGAGAGATGGTAAGGAATAACTACTCAGAGTAGGAGAGTTTTCCATAGCTATGAGCAAAGTGAGGCCAAGCTATTTTGTACACATCTTCTCTAATAGAAAACACATGTTCATGTGGAAGTTTGAGCGCATTCCTTGTATGTGAAGAAATCTGAGTGATTTCATATTACTGTGAAAGATAGTTAACAGTTATAGTTTTCTCAGTAAATGTTTTCCGGTACATCTACAAGTTAGATATCACAACATAATGTAAAGTTTTTTATGAGAGATAGCTCACCTTGAAGCCAGTAGTCTCAACTACAAACTGATCAAAGAATTTTGTGAAACGGGACATGTACACATGGTACAGTGTTTGACCGTAAAAGACATCCAGAACTAGTGAAGATTTTTTTTCTTAAACTTCAGAAAGAGCTCATTTAATAAAGGAAGCTCAGGTATAACTTCCTTACTTCATCTACAATCATTTGAAGTAACTACAAACAGAATTGCAGTTGATTCCGGTAAGATTTTGGTATAATTACGGTGACATTTCGGTGACAGTCCGGTGAAGTTTCGGTGAAATTCTGGTGAGTTCTGAACACAGTTGTAAAGTTTTCAGTTTCAAGAAGTTTACTAAGCTACTGAGGATTATAGAGGTGTTCTAATATCACTCTAGCTTAGTTCTTGTGGCATTATGAATTCCGCAGTTGAGCTTTAGCTAGTTAAGCTCACTTGCCGCATCAACAAGTAGTACAAGAGTTCAACAGCTGATGATAAGCTGTTAGAAGTCAACAACATACACATACACATACACTTTAGAAACATATGCATACAGCCATGTACACATGTATACACACACATGCACATACATACACAAATATATGCATACACACGTGCATACATACACACATGCGCATACATAATCACATGCATTTGCACACACACATGAATATGTATACATACATAAACACAAGAACATACACATATACATTCATACACACACATACACATATATATTCATACACACACATACACATACACCTATAGATACTTACACAAACATACACACACATAGATACACACATGCACATACACATATAGATACTTACACAAACATACACACACATAGATACACACATGCACATACACATATAGATACTTACACATATATATACAGACATAGACACACACACACATATATATATATATATGTGTGTGTCTATATATATATATATATATATATATATATATATATATATATATATATATATATATATATATATATATATATATATATATATATATATATATATATATATATATATATATATATATATATACACACATACACATATAAATACCTAGACATACATACACAGGCATAGACACAAACACATACACACATGCATACATACACCCATATGCATAACTACACACAAATGCATATGTGTACATACATATGCACATGCATACATACACATGCATATACACACACATGCAGATATACACACACATGCATATATACACACACATGCATATATACAAAGATACACCCACATGCACTTACATACACACATATGCATACACACCCACATACATACACACATATGCACATATACACACACAAAAACACTTTACAAACACATGCATACACCCACATAAAAACACATGCGTACACGTACACATATACACACACACACATAGATACACAGACATATACGTACACGCACATGTGCGTACATACACACACATGCATACACAACACACATACACAGAGTATACATACATATGCATACACACATACATACATGTATAGATACACACACACACACACACACACACACACATATATATATATATATATATATATATATATAGAGAGAGAGAGAGAGAGAAAGAAAGAGAGAGAGAGAGAGATGTAGACACACACATACACATACACATACACACATAGAGACACACATACACACACATACATACATATGCATACACAGTGCTTCTGCATATGCATACACATGCATACACTCCCACATGGACATATACACATATACATGTACTCACATACACATCTACATACATATACAGTCATATACATACATATATATACATACACACATATACATACATGCATATACACACACATACACACTTACATACACAGATGCATACACACATACATACACACATGAATACATACACACACACACACACACACACACACACACACACACATATATATATATATATATATATATATATATATATATATATATATATATATATATATATATATATATATATATATATATATATATATATATATATATATATATATATATATATATCCACATATACACATATATTTTTATATATATTGATTTCTAATCCATTTTGTTTTATAGTTACATATATTATGGATTGTAACAGAGAGACAAAGGCAAAAGGTACTGTCATAAAGAATCATATGAGAGGAAAACTTATATCTGATTCCTTAGGGGTTATCATGCATGAGTATGGAGACATGCATGATGAGAAATTAAACTTTACCATACATATGCCTACCCAGCGCCCAGAGGAAGCCTCCTCAGTGGCTCCATTTGCAGGAAGGATTTATCTACCCATAGGTATGTTTTATTTTTGTAAATTAATAGTCTTAATTATATTATAACACATTTTTTAATTCATTTTTATTTATTTATTTTCAAGACACCTATACCACTTCCAGCTCGTGAGAGCATAGTAGAGGTGCCTATGAGGACATGTAAAGGTAGCCTAGGGCTAGGGTGCGACATAGAACCGGAGGGAAATATAGTATATACGATGCATGGGTTGTAGTTTAAAAGAAGAATGAGAGCTTTATGTGACTTCTACCTGGATTTTGGTCACTTGAAATGGAAGTAAGCATAATTTTACATATGAATTGAGATAAATATTTTATGTTTTACTTATATGATTTTTTTCTTTTGCAATGTGTTTGATGAGAGAGATAAAAAGTATGTTCTTAGTTCTTTGGAGACTAAAGTCAGCATCGGGTGGTCTCATAAATAGTGTTTGAAAGAGATATGGATACTTATGGCACATTGTACTGAAATGCATGGTATGCATTGCTTTTATTTGTTATATTTATGTATGTATCTATACAAATAACACATGAAATACAGTAAATCGACTTGAGCCTTGAAAAAAAGGACAGTTAAGAAATCTTATCTCACTTAGTAGACATGTATAAGTAAGTAAAGTCAGGAAAGAGGGTTCTTGATGCATCAAGAACCAACCTTGCACACACTCGGCCATGCTTTTTCCGACTTTCATACCGGTTCGCATTTGTCATATGGTTGAAGTATATATACACATTGCATCTACTCCTCCCACCACCTACTAGAGAGATGCCTCTCCCCCCAACCTTATGCCTCTATATATTGCTACTCAAATCAACGAGGACCATAATACATATCAAGATATATATAGGTCATGTATATACACATACATATATATATATAACACATATTTAGATACATACACATCACACATACATGCACAAATATATACATATACATGGATACACAATTATAAACACACTTTGCATATATCACACAAATGCACATTCATACATACATGTGTGCATACTAACACATTCATACACATGAAACACACATGTGCATACTAATACACATACATATATATACACACATATATATACATACATGAGAGAAATTGCATCCTAAAAAATAGAGCTATATATAAAATTTTAGGCATACCCTCGAGATTCACGTTCTAACTTAAAAGAACATGTTTTCATCTCTATGGTGGAATTCACCTATATTCTAGTTGAATAAAGGAGAACATATTATCTGATACCCATTCAATGATTCCACCTATATTCTAGTTGAATAAAGGAGAACATATTATCTGATACCCATTCAATGATTCAAGTTAACAATGTGCATACTAATACACATACATATATATACATACATGAGAGAAATTGAGTCCTAAAAAATAGAGCTATATGTAGAATTTTAGGCATACCCTCGAGATTCACTCTCTATCTTAAAAGAACATGTTTTCATCTCTATGGTGGAATTTACCTATATTCTAGTTGAATAAAGGACAACCTATTGACAATGATCCATTTTTAATTGGAAATTTCTACCTTCATACTCAGATCGAAACCAATCGACATTCAAAATAACCTATAAAACAATCGATAATGATCCATTTTTAATTGGAAATTTCTACCTTCATACTCAGATCGAAACCAATCGACATTCAAAATAACCTATAAAACTATATAAAGCGAAAATTTATTATTATGTGCTTGAAAAAATATTGAAGTATATCATAAAAAGAAAAATCTTTTTTTATCTGTTTGCATCTCTTTTCTTGTAAGTATCCAAGGAGCAGGTGCATAAGTAGATTTCTATCAAAACTTGGGCGTAATAAGTTCCTGTTAAAGTTGTTGTCCCAATAAATCATTTTCTTTCCTCTCAACAAGTCCCTCTTGATGTTATTGTCTTGATGCCAAAATCTCATCAAGGTGAATGGCATCCAAGAAAATGCATATCAGTTAACAAAAGGTTCTTGTTGTATCAATAAAATACAACTTCCTAAAGAAGTTATATAGATCTGTGAAATATATCATGTTGTATATTGAGAGCTCAAAGAAAAGATGAAGTTGAACCTTGTACCAAGCTTCAAGCATTAGGAGGCTTTCCTAGAGAATGCTAATGATGATATTAAAATACCATATGTTGTGCTTCTTAAGAGGAATAGATTACATGGTAGGTCATATGAGGAAGAACAAAGATGACATCAATACATTTTGGGAAGCATTGGGATTCACAAGAGAAAGGTGGATCATTGCTTTTAGAAATTGACTAAAGGTGAGGAAGAACATGATAGGCCTATTGATATGAAGAAGAAATAGGTGCATGAGGTTGTACAACATGAATGGGAAATAGATTCATTACAAGTGCAAGCTTAGGATTTACATGGAGTTAACATGTCAAATCTCATTGAATCTCATCGAATATATTCGATGTGTTAACTCCATATAAATCCTCAACCTACATATGCAATGACTTTATTTCGTCTTCGAGTTGTACAATATCATTTGCCTCTTTCTTCTTCATACCAATAGGCCTATTGATTTTTTCCTCAACTCTAGTCAATTTCTTGAAATATTGATCCACCTTTCTCTTATGAATCTCAATGCTTCCCAAAATGCATTGATGCACCCTTTGTTGTTCCTCATATGACAATCATGTGATCTAGTCCTCTTAGGAAGCACAACGTATGGTACGTATCTCACTTTCATCATGAGCACTCTCCAACAAAGCTTTTGGATGCTTAAATCTTGGTACAAGGTTCAACTTGATCTTTGCTTTGAGCTCTCGATATACGAGATGATATATTTCATAGATCCATAGACCTTCTTCGAGAAGTTGTATTATATGGATACAACAGTAACCTTCTGTTAGCTCATATGCATTGTCCTTGATCAAATTCATCTTGATAAGATATTGGCATCAAGGCAATATAATATCATTTCTTGAATAGTTTCTTCATGCCCTTCACCTTTGATTGATTAGAATCAGATTGTGTAGCAAATAAATCTACTAGATATTAGTAGTCTGATTATTTTCATACACATGCATTCACATGTACACATTTATACATACACATATTCAAATACACACAAATATACATAGTCTATGTCCTCAAACCTTATCCAGTGATCTCTACCACATTTCCAAGGATGTTTTCACTTGCTAAATCCTTTGTTCCATAACATTTTTGCTCTTTATATGTTCTCCATATCAACTCTATTGATTCCCTTAATAGAAAACCAAATAAAGTCATTTTGCCTAATCCCTTCTGCCTATTTCCAATCCTCATTAACCTTGATGTATAGCTTCATCTTGTTCCAGATCTTCCAAATGAAGCAAACAAGGTTAAAGCACTTCGGTGTCATTGGACATTGAGAAAAAAAATAAGGTGAGCATGTCAAGCTCCTTCCATCTATGGATCCCTTGGAGAGTAAGGGAGGATTTGTTTCTAAGAATACGGTTTGCCCAAGAAGCTTCCATATTGCAACAAGCTTTGAGAAGCCATTTAGCATCCAATTTATCTACCATGCATCCTACATCTAGAATGCCCAAACCACCATAGTCTTTTGGTGAGCACACAAGGTCCACTTGATCTTCGGCATGCCCTTCCTATTAGGATTCCCAGCTGAGAGGAAATTTCTCCAAGTACTTTCAAGTTTCACTAATTCTTTATCTTTTCGTCTCTGACAATCAAGGAAATAGATAATAGATGAGATGGTGCTGATCACCATAGCACACCCTATGAGGTTGAGCTACATGGCCTTCTACCAGGCAAATTTAGCATCCAGTTTGTCGAGAACCCAATTCCAACATTATCCAATAGACACTTCAAACCCCATTGGGATATTGAGAAGCCAAAAACCATATCCACTATTTATTACATTACATCCTTAGTTAGTCAAGAACTATGTTGATGGTCCCAAAATAGCCTTGAAACCTATTTTTGATACTATTACAGTCATTATACACAAAAGCATTCATGTCATCGACAAAGAGTCTCTTAAGCATCTGATTTTGACTATGAGGGAGTCTAAGACCTTGGATCTGTTCTAAAAGGGTTTGATGGCTAACTAAGTAACTGAGGCCATCAACGGCAATGGAAAAAAGAAGAGGCGTCAATGGAGAACCATATCTAATAGAGCATTAGCCTAATTTTTTGAGAGAGTTAACGATTGATATTAATACAAGTAATGCATTGCCCATAAGTGTCGATATCATGCTGATGAAGTTAGGTCCACAACCTTAATCATTTAGGGATTCAAGAATGAAATCCTACTCCATACAATCATATGCTTTGTCGAAATCAATCTTGATGAAAAGGACAACTTGGAAAGACTCCTTTCTAAAATCCAGACCTTTCCACACATCAATAATGGCCTTCAAGGTGGATCTTCCATATATGAAACCCTTTTGGTCCCCACTCATTGATGAATGCAGATGGGAGGTAATATGATTAGCAAGAAGCATTTGTTGGCCAGGGACTTAGCCTTCTTTTTCCTGTTTTTATATTCTTCTCCTCTTCTAGAGGTTGATGGATCTTGGCAGACGAGATGTTCTTTGAGGGGGCTTTTCCATGGAAGTCCAACACGAAGTTTCCTCTCTACGACTCGAGCTCAACCAAGGAGTCCACAACAATACCATGAAGCGTGGATACGATGATAGAGCTTTCACTATCAAGGTTATCTTCTTTGCTAGAGGTCGGACCATTTTCTTTGCTAGAAGTGATTTCCTCTTGATTATCTTGCTTCCTTGTCTCACGATCCTCTCTTGTTTCCTCTTTGTTCAATTGATGTTTCGATTCACCTAGGTAGTCCAACATATTAAGCTCCTTTTCTAAATTACAAATTGTTGGTTGTAGGGACCGAGTGATAGGGCTTTGGTGCATCGCCCCCTTTGAGACTTCTTCTCCTTGTGCACCTTACTTCCGTGAAGCCCTTGTGTTGTTACCTTTCGGGGTAGTACCTGGTTGAGAAGATTTGTAAAACATGAAAGGTTGATTCTTATGTGTTTATATAACCACACATATGTATGCCCATCTTATAGTTGATGCTTTGGCTAGCTGAATTCCTCTAAGCCATGAGATCATAAGTCAAAATCCATATGACC
>CM035429.1:104688170-104693170 GCA_020310875.1 Ceratopteris richardii
TGTGGAGATATTGCATTGGGAGGAATGTTAGGTTGTTGTTGAGTTCAACTTCATGGTTGATAATTATTTTTCTTCCAATGTACACAATTTAAAGGTCCAACTTCATCTTTCACATTCTATTATTGGCATGTGTGTTGACTTTGCTCCCTTTCCTCTTTTGTTGGTATTTGGCCTTGTCCTTGTGGAAGTGTCTTGCCTCCATGTGTTACCCTATGGCTTGTGGGAATGTACATCTGATTCCATGGTGGTTGAGTGCAACTTTCTTCATTATTTGATGGTTCTAGATCGGAATCACTTTTAGATATAGCCCTTCTCCTCACCACCTATTTAATTCTTGCCTTTATTGGTGTCTTCTTTGTTGGCTCATCATCGGACTTTGGATCTAACCGTCTTTGAGATAAATCCTTTTGTTCATTTTTCACCTCATGTTATCATGATGGATTTATCTTAGAAAGTGTGCCATCATGTGAGAGACAACTAGAAGTAGTGTAGGAACCACTTTGAGGTCTCTGGTGGGGTCACAACCATGGTGGGTGCAGAGTTCCTTGAGCATGGCTAGGATACACCATGTGGTCTTTCCTTGTAGTTTGCTTGGTGTGTGCCATTCTCTCAAGTTGTAAAAGTGTGAAATGGAAAACCCTCTCATAGACTTTTAGCACCCCACTGAGCATGATGTGGAGGTCCTAATGATGACTTTGTTATCTCACTAGCAATGTTGTGTTGCATTTTTCTTGCAACTTTTGTCTAATGTGACTCCCTAGCTCGTTCCAAAAAAAAAACTTTCTTGAGAATGTAGTGTGGTAAAACCAACTACACATCTCCTCCATATAGTTTGATTGCATTGGACCACCACCATGTCACGTGTTTTTTGAAGTGCACACCTCTAGCTTTGTAGAGTGACTTCTCCATTCCTTGGGTACTAAAGATCTCCAATGACCCATATCGATGCATGAAAAATGCTCCATGGGAAAATAAAATATGCTAAGAATTGTTAATTACATTGGAAAAAAGTAAGTGCAATGAACAATTTGAGAGAATAGATAGACTTACAATGTAGTGTGTTATAATGAAACACTTCGTGAACTCCACTAATGTCTCTTAAAACAATTATTCATGTTGAATATGTCTAGAGCTAGTAAGACCCATTAAGCCAACCAATGTATCTAAGCATGAACAAACCTTTTTTCTCTTATTCTGAAGATCAACTTGAGAATCATTGTCTTTTTTATCATGCATAGGTCTTTCTGCAGCTCATAATGTTCATTTTTTGAGTGCTAGTACCTCTTTTAAAACAATGACTTGCCTTACTCACTGTCATTGACACTTGTTGTAAAATATCTTGAGATTCCCCAAATTTCTTAACAACTAGGGGTTAAATTTCCATCATGAAAGCCAATTGGATTAAGGAGCTCCTCCAATTTTTCTATAGCTTGTACAGATTTATCAATTGGCCTCATGGCAAATGCATATTCCATATGGAGCTTCAATAGTCTAACAAAAATTCTCATGAAAGCATGCAAGATGCAAAAGTGAACATTAACGAAAGGAAATGGAATAATGGGATTCCAATCCTTATCCCACATGTCATGATTAGGTGCACCTGACATGGGACACCACATTGAAGGTATATCACATTGAGTAAATGGAGATGCATTTGTGTCATCATCTAAATCATTTATGTTGTGATACTTTAATAGCACCTAACTACCATATATCTTTCTCGGATTGAACACTATATGTACAGTGATATGTAGAGTTTTCACTTTCATCAATAATTTTTTGGGCCAAAACACATTAACTCTCTCCATAGGTGACCCCTTTATGATTTGAGATTCGTCTAGCTTCAATATAAACTTGAGTTTGGAACCACAATCTACATCAATAAAAAACGCTATATTAATAAAAATACCATGAATGACATTATCATAGCAATGGATATACCTTGAATTGTAGATTTGTAAAATTTAACCATTTTCCTTTGAATCCTCTCCAAATTGAAAAATATGTTGTTATACTTTGTGTAGATGAATCCCTATCTAGATGAAATTTTCAGTTGTTTCTTCATTGTACGAGAATGATAAATGGATGCAGGTATAACATCTTCTATATGCAAGTAATGGCCACGAGAATCAACTAAATTCTCATTGATCATCCTCTTCTTCAGAGATACCTTATAAGGGCATGGGAAAATACTTTGCTATATACCCTTGTTTTGTAGTGTGTGCTTCCAAAGATTATACAATGCAGTGTATGCTCCAATACTAACACATGCTTTATCACATACCATCTATACCTCTCTAGGAGTAATAATATCTTCTAAGTTGCCCGTAAAATCTTTAATCACTTGAGTCTTGATGTGATTTCCTATTGGTGACTCCAAAATCGTAAGCACATACTTGTTGCTAAAATTTAAATTGATCCTCTATTGTTAATGAGGAAGTGAAATCAGCAACACATGACATGCACAATAAGAAAATCAATCTAAAAGTCTTGTAGCATAAATAAACAAGTGAAAGACAAACCCAAGTGCATAAACATGTCTTTTCTATGCTTGAACACCAATTGAATGAGCTTGAAATGATGATAATGGTCATTTCTTGTATCTCATACCAAGTGGAGTCTCTTTTAGTTGTTTTGGATTGGCTTTTAACTTTGCAATTGTGATATCCTTTTCTTCCACATCTTTTTGGAGTATATTATTGCACTCTTTCAGAGATTTGATAGCACTTTCTAAATTTTGTATCTTCAAATGTTTGTCATGGCTTTGTTGCATCCACTAGTTTTCAATAGATGTTGAATGGCTAGACAATCACTTGCAATAGCCTCGTAGTCTAGCTTCATGACTATCAAGATATTGTAGAAACATGGAGATACTATGGAGAGGATAAAAATTAGACATTGGATCTAAGGGATACAATGAAGCATTGACCCAAAGATCAAAGTTCTTATGGCCATTTGTACGTCTTTCATTTTCAGAACCTTTGTCATTGATGTCTTTAGTTGTTTATGCAAATCCTGTTGGAACACGAACATGTACACTCATTGAACGAGGAGCATGCATTAGTGCTAGTGTCATGTTCATAATACATGTGAGCATCATGATGTTCCAAAACTCTAGCACCAAATAGAAAGAAGCACAACGATGGTTGGAATGGCTTATATAGTAGTTGTTTTGCAAGAAAAAGTGTGTTTTGGTGTGTAGATTGGTTAAAATGCCTTCTTCAAGTGTTTAAGAGTGAACATAAGTTTTTTTTCAAAATTTCATGTTTTGGAGCAACCAAAGTTACGAGTTTGATGATGTTTTCAAAAAAATAGTTTTTTTATTGATATAGATGGACGGATTTAATGAGGTGGAAAGTGGCTTTTCTCTCTCTCTCTCTCTCTCTCTCTCTTTGTGCAAAAGAGAGAGATGATCCTAGCTCAATCTTAAAAAATACCCACCATGTAATCTAGTCCTCTTAGGAAGTACAACAAATGGTATCTTAGTATCATCATCAACACTCTCCAGGAAAGCTTCTTGATGCTTAAAGCTTGGTACAAGGTTCCACTTCATCTTTGCTTTGAGCTCTCGATATATGAGATTATATATTTCACAGATCCATAGACCTTCTTTAGGAAGTTGTATTGTATTGATACAACAAGAACCTTCTGTTAACTAATATACATTATCTTGGATGTCATTCACCTTGATGAGATGTTGGCATCAAGACAATAGAATCAAGAGGGACTTGTTAAGAGAAAAGAAATCGACTTGTTGAGACAATAGAATCAAGACGGAGTTGTTATGACCAAGTATTGATAGAAATCGACTTATGCACTTGCTCCTTGGATACTTACGCCAAAAGAGATGCGAACAGATAAAAACGATTTTACTTTTTATGATATAGTTCAATATTTTTTGAAGCACATAATTATGAGTTTTTGTTTTTTTATATTTTTATAGGTTATTTTGAAGGTTGATTGATTTTGAGCTAAGTATAAAGATAGTAAGTTCCCATTAAAAAGGGATCATTATCGATCGTTAACTTGAACCATTTGAATGGATATCTGACAATAGATTCTCCTTTATTCAACTAGAACATAGGTGAATCCCACCATAGAGATAAAAACATGTTCGTTTAAGTTAGAACATGAAGCTCGGGGGTATGCCTATAATTTTATATATAACTCTATTTTTGAGGAAAACCATTTTCTCTTGTATGTATATGTGTGTATATATATGTATGCATATCCATGTGTGTTATATATATACATGTGTTAGTATGCACATATGTGTGTTTCATGTTTATGTATGTGTATGCATGTGGTTGATATATGTATGCATGTGTCAATATGCACACATGTATGTATGCATGTGCATTTCTGTGATATATGCAAATTGTCACTACAACATATGAGGGGCATACTGACGTTGTCCATACCGAGGGTCATGCCTCGGCATCGGTATGACCATTGAAAATGCCTGAAAAACAACGGATGTAATACCAACGGTATGAGCATCGGTATAGGTATCGGTAATTTACTGGAAATTACCGATGCTTATACCGATGCTTATAACGATGCTTATACCGACGCTCATACCGATGCTTATACTGACGCAAGGTTTTAACCGGACCCGAGAGAAGAAATTCGACATTTTCTTATGTTTTGAATGAAATTCTGCTACTGTCGAGTTTGCACGTCTGAACTACATTCTAAGCATATTGTGTACACACATCTCTCTCTTTCTCTCTCTCTCTCTCTTTCTCTTTCTCTCTTTCCCTCTCTCTCTCTCTCTTTCTCTCTCTTTCTCTCTCTCTCTCTTTCTCTACACACACTATAGCACCCTTTCTCTTTCTTCTTGTTTTCCCTTTTCTAATTTCTCTTATCTTTAGTTTTGAAGGAGCTTTTTGGCATGCGTTCTTTGGAATTCGACGAAGGACAACATTAAGTAGACTTTGACGACAATGCTCCAAACAATTACATCAAGGTAAGCGATTGTTTTGTTTTTTATTGATATA
>CM035429.1:104698170-104720670 GCA_020310875.1 Ceratopteris richardii
CTCACGAGCTGGAAGTGGTACTGGTGCCCTAAAATTTAATAGATAATATTGAATAAAAACATGTGTTATAATATCATTAAAGATGTTAATTTACGAAAGAAGACAAACCTATGGGTAGATAAACCTCTTCCTACAAATGAAGACACAGAGGAGCCCCCTCTAGCCATTGGGTAAGCATCTCTATGCTAAATTCTAATTCCTCATAACGCATCTTTGCATACTCATGCAGGATAGCCCCAAACGAATCAAGCAAAACTTTCCCTCTCATAAGATTCTTCATGAGAGTAAGTTTCACTTTTCTCTCTCTACTATGATCCATAATATCTATACATATCTCTCTCTCCTTACACACACACACACACACACACACACACACTATATATATATATATATATATATATATATATATATATATATATATATATATATATATATATATATATATATATATATATATATATATATATATATATATAGTGTGTGTGTGTGTGTGTGTACATGTGTGTGTATGTATGTGTATGTGTGTATGCATGTGTGTATGTACGTGTGTGTGTGTATATGTGTGTATGTATATGTGTGTGTATGTATATATATATATATATATATATATATATATATATATATATATATATATATATATATATATATATATATATATATATATATATATATATATATATGTATGTATATCTGTGTGTGTGTATGTGTATGTAGGTGTGTATGTGAGCATATGTATATGTGTATGTAGGCATGTATGTATGTGTATGCATGTATGTCAAGTGCTTGCACGATTGAGAGGAGATGAAAGGTGGAAACCTTTTGTACTCTCAACTTAACTTTCATTAAATCATTTTGTACCAGATTTAAATCAGTTGCTTGGACTAATGCTAACATTTGAGCAAGATTTGAAGAGAGATGGAGATAAAGGACATAGTTATGCTATGTATTGAAAGAATAAGAAGAAAGGTGATAAAGGTAAAGAAAAGGATGAAGAAGATATGACTACTCAAGCAAATTATGCAAGAGGAAGACGTAATGTCAGAAGTAAAAGTAGAGGTAATACAAAAGGAAGAGGTAATCAGAATAACAACAAGAAGACTTGTTGGATTTGTGGATTAAGCAATCATTTGGCTCATGATTGCTGGCATAATTCTCAAGGCTTAAGTCAAAATCAGAATAACAATAGTAAAGGCAGAAGCGGAAGATATCACAGAGGTAGACAAAGCCAAAGAGGTGGATATGGTAGAGGTGGAGCAAGAAGTTGGGGACAAAATCAGTCTTACAACACTACCTACTACAACTATGCAAATGATACATAGAACCACAATCATACAACATTGATGATGAATTCGATAAGTGTGTCAGAGAATGAAGATTTAAAGGTATTTTATATTGACTCTGGTTGTTCAAATCATTTGTTATGAAATATAGAATTGTTATCAGAATTGGAAGGAGGTGTTTCAAATCATACAGTACAAACAAGTGATAACACAAAACATAATGTGCGGTCAATTGGAAAAGTAAAGTGTAAGAATGGAGCTGACCTGCTAACAAATGTTTTGTATGTTCCAACAATTCCAAAGAATGTAATCAGCGTGGGACAGATAATAGAAAAAGTTTTTCAAGTCAGGTTTACAAATGAAGGAGTATTTGTTGAAGATCCAGAGAATGGATACAATCAAATTGTCTATGGTAAAAAGGAAGGTAGAATTTTTACTCTTAAAGTGCAAGGGAATGTTGGTCAAGCCTTGATCACACATGGTGATGAAGTATTTACAAAATTAGACCTCTGGCATAAGAGTTTAGGACACTTTAATGAAAAAGGAATCAAAACTATGGTGGAAAAACAATCCATAAGGGGATTACCAAATATGAAGAATCAACATATGATTCACAAATGTGAAGCCTGTCAAATGGGAAAAGCACATAGGTTATCATTTCAGAAGAAGAGTTATAAACATGATGGTTTGCTAGAACTCATACATACAGATGTATGGGGACTGACAAAAGAAGGATTTATTAGTGGCTCAAGGTATCACGTTCTTTTTATTGATGATGCAACAAGATGGATAACTCTTTATGTTTTGAAAGAGAAATCCGAAGTGTTTGGAGCTTTCAAGCATTTTCATGCATATGTTGAAAGACTTACAGGACAAAAACTCAAAAGGCTAATGTCTGATGGAGGAGGAGAATATTTTTTCTCAAGAATTCAATGATTATCTATGGAATGCGGGTATCAAAAGAGAAATAACTTGCAGGTATACACCGCAACAAAATGGAGTAGCAGAAAGGAGAAACCGAACTCTAGTTGAGTTTGCCAGAGCAATGTTAAAGGAGAAGAATTGTCCAAATTATTTTTGGGTTTAGGTTGTAAATACAGCCACATATCTTATAAACAGATTACCATGTGCAGCTTTAAATGGAATGACCCCTTATGAAGCTTGGTGGGGTAAGAAACCAACACTTGATCATTGCAAAGTGTTTGGATCAATTGCTTATGCTTATGTCCCATCACAACTTAGACATAAGCTTGAACCAAAAGCTGAAAAATATGTGTTCATTGGATATGATGAAAAGCAGATGGGTTATAGACTATGGAGTCCTTTAACCAAATAGTTTATAGTTTCCAAATATGTGACATTTGATGAAGAGAAGAGTTGGTATGCAGATAAAGAGCATAATGATGAAACATTTGAAGAAGAGATAAGAAGAAATGAAAAAGTTAAATCACATATGCAGGTGCATGGAGATGAAGATTATATGCAAGCAAGTACATCCAGGATTGGATCAACTATGAGAAATGAAGATGGACCAAGATTTGATGAAGAAGTGTATTCAGATACACATGAAGAGTATGAACCAAGAAGGTCAAATAGATTAAGGAAACAACCAACAAGGTATTCTTATGATACTTCTTATTTGACTTAGAAAAATTATGCTTACTAAGTAAAGGAAGATGAAGAACCTCAGAATTACAATGAAGCAAAAGGTAAGGAAAAATGGGAAGAAGCAATGAAGGAGGAGTTCAATGCACTTGAAGAGAACAAGACTTGGGAACTTGTTCCAAAACCAAATGGTAAGAAAGTGATTGGAAATAAATGGGTTTACAAAGTTAAGAACATTGCAGATGGAAGAATAGCCAGATACAAAGGTAGACTGGTAGTCAAAGGTTATGCTCAGATGCATGGCATAGATTATGATGAGACATTTATTCCAGTGACAAAGATGTCAACCATAAGAACAGTAATTGCTATAGCAGCATCAAAAGGATGGAAGCTAAGTCAATTGGATATAAAGAATGCATTTTTAAATGGATATATATCAGATGAAGTTTACATGGAACAACCTGAAGGGTTTGTAAGTTCGAGTTATCCAAATCATGTTTCCAGATTAAGAAGAGCACTCTTTGATTAAAGCAAGCTCCAAGAGCTTGGAATTACAGACTTGTGAAGTATCTCAATGATCTTGGATACCAAAGTTCAAAGGCAGATGCAAGTCTACTCATTAAGAGAACAGATGAAGGTATGATCTACATTTGTATTTATGTAGATGACATTATAATCACAGGTACCTCAAATGAAGGAATTAAGGAGGTAAAGAGATTGCTTGAGAAAGAGTTCAAGATCAGTGATCTAGGAAAGTTATCATATTTTCTTAGAATGGAAGTCACATATACAGATCATGGTGTATATTTTTCGCAAGAATGGTATCTTCTCAACTTACTGAAGAAGTTTAACAAGGAGAATTGCAGAGAAGCTTCAACACCACTTGAGGTCAATCAAAAACTCAGCAAATATGATGGTGAAGGGTTTAAAGATATGAGGAAGTATCAATCTTTGGTGGGAAGCTTGATTTATGCTACGCTAACAAGACCAGATCTTAGTTATGCAGTAGGAGTTCTCTCACAGTTTATGCATTGTCCGAAGGATCAACATTGGGTTGCAGGACAGAGAGTTCTTATATATATCAAAAGAACTAAAAAAGAAGGATTATATTATCCTTTTACATCAGATATAAAGTTGAGAGCATATAGTGACTCAGACTGGGTAGGAAGTCAAGATGATAGAAGGTCAACACATGGGTATATGATATACCTAGGAGATAAGCTTGTCAGTTGGTGTTCAAAGAAGTAGCATATAGTGGCTTTATCATCAACTGAAGCTGAATATAAAGGACTTGTGGAAGCAGCTAAAGAAGTGATATGGATGCAGACCTTGTTGAAAAGCTTGCGGATTGATCAAGGTATACCTAACATACATGGAGATAATATGAGTTTGTTGTATCTTGCAGCAAATCAAGTATTTCATGCAAGAACACAGCATATAGAGATTCAATATCATTTCCTGAGGGAAAAGGTAATGGAAAAGGAGATTGAAAAATGGCAGGAATAAAAGAAAAGAAGAATATATGAAAGATTAGAGGATGCTAATTAGTGATTGAGGGGGAGCTGTTAAATAATAACTCACTAATTAGACATAAAGTCATGAAGACATATGAAGGATGAAGAAAGACGAAGAGAAGCAGAAACAAAGCATTCAGAAAAATCAAGCCTTAGTGAAGGGACAAATTCACAACTATAATATAGTTCATAGAAACTTCCAGAATTGTGAGTTTTTTAGTCTCGAGACAAATATGTATATAAGTGAGTTTTGAATAAAAGAATGTATGCGTAGAAGAGTTGAGATACAAACGTACATACGTATGTAGAGATGAATAAGTAGAACCTGAGTTGTCAGGTATTCATGTGTAACAGAGATGGTAAGGAAGAACTACTCAGTATAGGAGAGTTTTCCATGGCTATGAGCAAAGTGAGGCCAAGCCATTTTGTACACATCTTCTCAAATAGAAAACACATGTTTGTGTGGAAGAATTTGTGCACATTCTTCTTCTGTGAAGAAATCTAAGTGATTTCATGTTACTATGAAACTTAGTTAACAGTTACAGTTTTCTCAGTGCACATTTTATGGTACTTCTACAAGTTAGATCTCACAGTATTGTGTAAATTTTTTCATGAGAGATAGCTTATCTTGAAGTTACTAGTAAAATTGATCGAAAGAGTTTTGTGAAACGGGACATGCACAGCACTATGTCTGACAGTAAAGGCATTCAAAACTGATAAAGTTTATTCTCAAACTTCAGATAGAGTTCATTCACTGAAAGAAGCTCAGGTGTTACTTCCTTACTTCATTTACAATCATTTGAAGTAACTACAAACAGAATTGATGTTGATTCCCTTAATATTCCGGTAATATTACGGTACAATTATGGTGACATTCCAGTAACAGTCCGGTGGAGTTCCTGTAAGATTCCGGTAAGTTCAAAACCCAGTTTTGGCACATTTAAGTGGTGAAAAGAATTTCTAATAGTAAGCAAACAAAGATGTGTAAAGACTGAAGTAAATCAGATCAGAATTGAAGCCTAAAGAAAAGGCAAAGTTTCCTGTAAAGTGAATTTTCGGATTTCACTAAATACAGTTATAAAGTTTTCAGTTTCAAAAAAGTTGCTAAGCTACTGATGATTATAGAGGTGTTCTTATATCACTCTAGCTTAGTTCTTGTGACGTGGTGAATTTTGTAGCTTAGTTTCAAGCTCTCGTCGCGTCAACATATATGCATGTGAGTGTATGTATGCATGTGAGTGTATGTATGCATGTGAGTGTATGCGTGTGTGTCTATATGTGTGTATGTATGTCTAAATATTTTTATGTGTATGTGTATATATATGTGTTTCTTTGTGTGTGTATGTATATGTAAGTATCTACATGTGTATATGCATGTGTGTATCTATGTGTTTGCATGTTTGTGTAAGTATCTATATGTGTATGTGTATGTGTGTATCTATATGTATGCATGTAAGTGTACATATGCATGTGATTGTAAATGTGTGTCTATGTGTGTGTATATGCTTGTGTTTATGTATGTATACATATGCATGTGTACGAATACATGTGAGTATGTATGCACATGTTTGTATGTATGCACATGTGTGTATGTATGCACATGTGTGTGTATGTATATCTCTGTGTATGTATGTGCATGTGTGTGTCTTCATGTGTATATGTGTGGGTATGCATAAGTTTGTATGTGTTTCTACATGTGTTTGTATGTGTGTATGCATGTATTTGTATAGTGTGTTTGTGTGTGTATATGTGCATATGTGTGTATTTATGTGTGTATTGCATACATGTGTACACATGTGTCTATGTATGTATGCATATGCATGTGTGTATGTATGCATGTGAGTGTATGTGTGTGTGTGTCTATATGTGCAAGTATATATATATATATATATATATATATATATATATATATATATATATATATATATATATATATATATATATATATATATATATATATATATATATATATATATATATATATATATATATATGTGTGTGTGTGTGTGTGTGTGTGTGTGTGTGTGTGTGTGTGTGTGTGTGTGTGTGTGTGTGTGCAAGTATCTATGTGTGTATTTGTGTCTATGCATATGTGTACATTTGTGAATGTGTGTATGTATGTGTGTGTATATGTGTATATGTGTATATGTGTGTATATGTGTGTATGTGTGTGTATGCATATGTGTGCATGTATGTGTATGTGTGTGTATGCATGTGTCTATGTATGTATGCATACACATGTGTATGCATGTGTGTGTATATGTGCAAGTATCTATATGTGTATATGTCTATGTGTGTGTATGATTTCGTGTATATGTGTATATGTATGTGTGTGTATGTGTATATGTGTGCATGTGTGTATGCACATGTGTGTACGTATGTGCATGTGTGTATATGCATATGTGTATATCTATGTGCATGTACCTTTTTTCATTCGATCGCTCCTTCATGCATTCGATCACTCCTTTGCTTGTTCGCTCATCCGGTCACTCCATTGCTCATTCACTCTCGCTCTTTCACTTGATCTCGGCACAAATGTGCCGAGAGAAATCATTTTTTTTTCAAATTTACACAGTGTCACTTATGTGACACTATAGCATCACAACTACTTTGCACTCATCACTATGTGCATCACTAAACTTCGATGCTCATAGCGACGGCAATTAGGAGTGTCGCTTATGCGATGCTCTATATCACTTATGCGGCATGGCCGATTTATTTTTTTATTTTTCTTTCGGAGTGTCATGCATGCTATCTAACACAACCGTCACATAAGTGACTATCCCCATTGTTTTTCAATTGGGGGCATCGTTACACCCCCTTTATTCCGTAGTGAATAGATACTCTAATCCTTTTAGATTTTTTTATTGTTATAAAGTTGGGCATTATGTACATGATTGTTCGATTCGTCAAAGTGACATTAAAAATGGAAAATTTAGTGAAAGCAATATTTATGCAACCACTAGCACTAGTCAAATAAATGAATGTGATGAGAATGCACTTCCAATAACAATTAGATAGAGTTCAAAAGATGTATGGTATCTAGATGGTTGTTCTAATTACATGACTGGAAATTATGATTTTTTTTTATAAAAGAAAAATTTTATCTTATCCCATAGAGATGTGAATGGGTGATGATAGTTGCTATGGTGTTAAAAGTAGTGGTGATGTTTAGTTGCATTTGTCAAATGATCTGCACAAGAAACAGAAAGATGTCTGGTTTGTATCTAGTGTGACGAAAAAATTAATGTCTATTGGTCAACTAATTGTGAAAGACATGGACGTGTTGCTTAATAAATCAAGATGCACAATTACAAAGTCAAGTATAGGAGAGTTTTTGGTTACTAGAAGAAAAGTAGCATGTATATTGTTTTTGTTGGAGATGTGAGGCATAAATGTTTGATCGTCAATGAGAAAAAAGAATTTGAATTATCCCATAAGAGGCTAGGGCATCTAAGTGCGAAACGATTGCGAGATATGAGCAATAATGATTTGGTTGTTGGAATGACGAAGTGTATTAAAAGTTTTCTTTTACCTATTTGTGAGCCATGTTGTAAGGCAAACTGTACAAGGAACGCTATGCGTTTGAAGAATCCGACTTGTAACTAGCCACTAGACTTGGTTTTTATAGATGTTTGGGGAGCTTCACAAGTTCCAAGCATTGGGAGGCAAGGTATTTCGAGATATTTATAGATTAATACTCAAGAAATGTTTGGATTTACTTTATTAAAAGTAAATATGATGCTTTCAATAAGTTCATTGAGTTTAGGAAATGGCGAATAAAAAAGTCAAAGTGCTTAGTAGTGTAGGAGGTGAGTTTATGTCTAATGAGTTCAATATTTTTTTAAGATCGAGTGATATTGTAACGTGGGTGACACCTAGATAGAGTCCTCAAATGAATGCAGTGGCTGAAAGAAAAAATAAAGATCAACAATAGCAATAAAAATCCTTCAATTTGCACATATATAGCCTTCAACAAAATGGGACTTGCCATGATGAAAACAGCCAAATGTTTATTTTATTTTGGTTTTACATCTATATTTGAATAAAGCAAATCATAGATGGAGTGCCAAATTAATGTGATCATTATCCGAAACTTCTAGCATTTTTGGTTTCTGATCACCATATTAATAGAAAGTACAAAAATGCATACGGTGACAATGGCGATTCCTAAAATAATTGGATGTGCAAATACAATCCATGGCTTTAAAGTTATTGTCCTTACTGGTTGTATTAATGCGTTCAAACAAAAGGCCAGGCCACGACCTTCAAGCGCAGATGCAGTAGTAAGGACACCGCCTACCGGTAAGAGATCACGAGAATGCAGGCATAACAATGCACAGAGCAGCGCCGCCTCCAGCTTCGAGCGGCTGCGGCCAGCCACCGTCAACATAAAGCCGCGGCGTCGCTGAGAGTCCTCATGCGTGCATCGGAGCCACTTGCGGAGAACGTACTTGCCTGTGAAACCTGAAGCGCCTTAGATGACGGCGTCAAATTTTCTCATCAGCTCGTCGCCGGCCATGGCGCCACTGACTGCTACAAGATCTCCGACTAGATTTACGTCCTCATAAATTTCTTTTTTTTTTTAAATGGAGGTTCGGCCGAGGCCTATTCCCCCGGACTTTAACTTTGAAATTGCAACTGTAGAAGCAAGGGCATAGTCTCCTCGGGACCCCCTTATCCCACAAGAACAGGGGTTTACAAGGTTAAGTTAGATGGCGGTCACAACTACTGCGGGGCTGGACAAACGGTGGCACATCAACCACATGCAACATCTTTTCAAGGTTCACATGTCCCTTATATGTTGCCACCAGGGGTTGAACCCCCCCCCCCGCCTCAAGAGCCGAGAGCAACCACCCGAACAAGCGGTAGTTTCAACTGCAAATCCGCGGGCCTAAAATTGACGGGAATTTAGCCCCTGACTGATTCTGATTCCCATATATCCCTTGATCATCGGGTTCCAGCTGAAACAGCCGAATGCTTCTAAGAAACAATTCAATTGAGACATAATGCATAGACAAATATTTTTTGCTCTACTTTATCTTTTGGTTTTTATGATCATAATAACAAAGATAGAGAGATAGGACAAAAATATAAAAGGAACATAAAAGAGAGCGAACATTGAAAAAATTGTTTGTGTTGTGTTTTGTAGTTCAGTAGTGGTAGATGGAGAACGATAGCTTGTCAATATACGAAGAGAAATCATTCGGAGGTCATCGAAACATGATTGTATAATCTGTCATCCGAAAACCTTACGGTGCAAGACTCATCAGTAAAGCTATAACACCTCTAGGACCATGAATCAGGTACTGGAATGGACCATGAGGGATGACCATTGGCGCTTTCATCAAATTTACCAATATTTTACAAATAGAAATAGTCTAGAGACAATAAAAATTTCGTGAATCTGGAAGGTGAACATTCCTGTGTGTAGAAAAACACACACACACACATATAATACATAATAATTTGTTGCTATATTTGCACTTAATTATTCCTCACTTAATTTGCATTTATGATGGATTGATAGGGCAGTAATATAACTTGATGTAACGAACAGAAGTTGACCAAATGTGGCAACATGTGAGGACACCAGAATCGAGGGTTTTTTTAACAAATAAAAGATGTCATTCAGAAGTTATGGGTTTGGAATCGATTGGCTTATAGTGAATTTTTTATGTGAAGTTTTATAACAATAAATGAACATCAATAGGACGCATGGATAGAATGCTTGGAAATATACTATGCGATTAGCAATTCGGCCCACTACTGATTACATTTTAATATATCTCTATGTAACATGAACTGGAACGATTGCAACTGAGATAGAGATGAACCATATAAGGGCTATATAGCTGTAATCTCAATAAGAGAACTAAACTAAGAGCTGCTTTTTAAAATCATCCCATGATCGTTTATGAGCTAATGTAAGTCCAATTCGCTCACGTGTAAAGCACTTAGAGATTCTAATGAATGTATCTTTTTTGCTAGATGTACGCAACTCATATTGATTCAAAAGTTCATAAAAATCCAAAAGTTCATAAAAATATCAGAAATATGAGGTTGCATTCAGCCCATTGAATTCCTCCTTATATCAGCTTGAACAAAATATATGATTTTCGACACTCATTGTTCTTAAAAGTTAGTCATCATACGGGAAAATGTAGATGCAATAGCAAGAAGGGAAGGGTAAAAACGTAATTCACGAAGAATATCTTCACTGGATCTCTCCTTTTTTTTGAATGGTTCCATTATGAGCCTTACTAGCAACTCTTAGAAATTGTCTAACTCGAGAGACTTGCTGAGTTCTCGTGGAACAATTCATATTGGATTCAAGTGTCACAAAGGCCCTCAGTTGGGCGGATCAACTCCAGTTACCGGTGTTCCAAAAGACGATGTACATGGAGTGCTTCAAGCGGCTTAAGTTATGGGTGCATGCAGAGTGCTTTAGGCAAGCTTGTGGTAGATGAAAACTCAAAAAGAATAAAAGCTCAAGAGGAATGATTAGATCAATTGCAAAACATTAACATATCATCAAGAGCTTTGACAAAAAAATAATTCGTTATGCTCTTGATCAAACATCACCAAATAGTTTCAACTTTCCTTTTGAATAAAGCACATCAAATCATATCATTCATCTTAGGAGAACATTTCAACCTCCACTTTGATTATCAAATCACAATTCATAAGAAAAAATTGAGATACTATCAGCAATCATTGTGAAAGAGTTCTCAGTTGCGTATAAGTCAATTCTTTTTCAATAAAATCTTATAAGCTTGATCTACAACATGCATAATGGACTTGTTCTGCCTAGAGTGATCTTCTTGTAATAGAATAGAGACTAACTCCTCAAATGTTCAGGTATTTGGATTGCCTTTCATCATCAATCGATGAGTAGAAGCAAAGCTCTAATATGAATATGGAAGACAATTCACAATAGTCTGCACAAGTGAACTATCAGGCAAGACTTTATCAACAAAAATCAATTACTCCCACAAATCTTTGATCTTTGTCAAACAACAGTCCATGGAATCTACTTCATTCATGTGCTCACTCTCCAACTTTTTTAGGAGGTAAGCAACATGCGCCTCATTCCTTGCCTGCTATAAAGTGGTAAGTGTATCCCAAGAATCCTTTGTTGTTCTACAAGACATCTTTGATAGACAATGCTATCAATGTATGTGTTTGAGCATCTCTACCATCCTAACAAAAGTTTCTTTGTAGTAGGTGCAACAAAAGCTGCAACACGAACAGGAACCTAAAGAATATCACCATCTTCAATGCCATCTACATCAGCATCAGTATTTATATTTGTAGGTGTAATAGGATGTTTTTCAACACCCTGCATAATATTCCACACTCCTTCTCCAATCAATACGTGACGCATTATATAAGCCCATAATGGGTAAATGGTACCATCCAACTTATCCTCCACAACCAACATATGGAATACATTCTACTTTCAGCAATTCCCACTTATTAAAACACCATGATGTAGAAAAATGATAGATCAATTTCAGGTCTACAAACCTCACGTCTAGGTGAACCATCCCTAGCAATTATGCAATTAAAATGTATTTCTTCTCATCATGCTAAATGATGAACATTAGCCTTTACTATCTCCAGGGGCAATTAGACCATTAATCATGTCTATATCTTCTAACCTAGGCTCTCACTCTTTTCGTTCGAAAGCTTGAAGCATATCTAAAACATTTTGAAGATTATCAGCTTCAAGGGTTGTCCTATCTCCTTGAAGTACTTGATTAACATTTAGTTCAAATTCATTTAAACGTTGAGTAATATGCATGTCACTTTTGGAAGACTCAATCCATCCTAAAAATGTTTTCCTGTTGTTTTTACTATAACCTTCATAACAGAATTAAACTAAGAGTTGCGTTTTAAAATACTCCCACGATCATCTATCAACTAATGTAAGTCCAATTCGCTCACATTGATCCACTAGTTCATAAAAATATCAGAAATATGAGTTTGCATTTAGCCCATTGAATTCCCCCTATCAACTTTAACAAAATATATGATTTTCTAGACTCATTGTTCTTAAAAGTTAGTCGTCATACCGGAAAATGTAGATGCAATAGCAAGAAGGGAAGGATAAAAACGTAATTCACGAAGAATACCTTTAATGGATCTCTTCTTTTCTTTCAATGGTTCCATGATGAGCCTTACCAGCAACTCTAAGTAATTGTCTAACTCGAGAGACTCATTGCATTATCATGGAATTAATCACATCGGATTCAAGTGTCGCAAAGGCTCTCACTTGAAAATATCAACTCCAACTACCGGTGTCCCAAAAGACGATGTACCTGGAGTGCTTCAAGAGGTTTAACTGATGGGTGCATGCAAAGTGCTTTAGGCAAGCTTAAGTGATAGATGAAGAGTCAAAAAGAATAAAAGCTCAAGAGGAATGATTAGATCAATTGCAAAACATTAACATATCGTCAGGAGCTTTGAGAAAAAAACAATTCGTTATGCTCTTAATCAAACATCACCAAATAGTTTCGACTTCCCATTTGAATAAATCACATGAAATCCTATCATTCATCTCGGGAGAACATCTTCACTTTGATTATCAAATCACAATTCATAAGAACGAATTCAGGTACTGTCAATAATCATTGTGAAAGAGTTGTCAATTGCGTATAAGTGAATTCTTTTTCAATAAAATCGTATAAAAGTGTAACTCATATGATCTTTACAATTAGAATGCATACAAAAATTTGCAATCATAATTCATGATTTCATTAGATTCAACAATAGATTCAAAAATTTGCAATCATAATTCAACACTAGATTTCATTTGTGTATGGGTATGTGTAGATAAGGAAAATATAATTATAACTACCTTGAATCGCGTTTTTCCCACTTGACGGTTCTATGATGAGCCTTATCACCAACTCTAGTTTATCGTCCAACTCTTGAGACTCAGAGAGCTGCTGTGAAACATTTCATATCAGGTTCAAATGTCGTGAAGGGGCTCAGTTGAGTGGATCAATTCTAGCTGTCGATGTTCCAAATAATGCCACATGCAAGGTGCTTCAAGCAAAATCAAGTGATGGATGGAGACTTAGAGAGATGAAAACTCAAAGGAAACCGATTAGATCACTTACAAAATTGTATCACATTCTCAGGTGCTTTGGAAACATAAATCTTCACTTATTCTTATTATCAGAAAAAGAACATGATATCACTCACGGTATTTGTCATTCACAAACATATCAACAGACAAAAAGAATACATAATATCGCTCACCGTAAATGTTAATCACTATCACACATGATTAAAAACGTAGAAAGTGTTCATCTTCACGAAAGGAAACATTATCTTTTGCTTTTCGAATCCATTGATAGGAAATGTTTGACCGTTGCTTTTAACTTTATCGTCATGCGTTCTGTTTCGCATTGAATTTCGTATGCTTTTGTTTTTTACTTTGATCTTTTATTATTTTGTTACTTTTGCTTTAGATCTCATTTTGTTTGATCGTTGCTGATTTATTTATCGACATGCATTATGTTTCGCATTGAATTTCGTATGTTTTTGTTTTCTACTTTGCTCTTTTATTATTTTGCTATTTTGCTTTAGATTTTATGGTATCCCATTTATATTCTACAACTTCATATGGATTTTTACATATGATCTCATGGGTCAGAGGAATTGAGCTATCCAAATCATCAACTATAGATTGGCATACATATGTGTGGTTATACAAACACATAACAATCAACCTTTCGTGTTTTACAAATCTTCTCAACTACCTACTACGTGGAAAGATAGAAGCACAAGGGTTTAGATAGGAATATCATCTGCATTATCAAATTTTCAAATTGTTACCCTTAAGTGGGTTTATTTCCATTGAAACATAGAGATAAAATCTCTACGACATTCACCCCCTCCAAACCTACACATCCTCTAGATAGACCAACAAGTACTTGTTAGATTTTCTTCAAAGATAAAGTGATTCTTCATATGAACAATTGTCTTCAAAAATATATTTCAAGTGTTGGGAATTCATTAAACGTGCCTACACAAGTATGTTGTAGCCCTATCAATTGCATATTTTGATTTATGCATGGATAAAATGCAAAAAACATGGTATTTGGCTTTCGTTGAAGAAGCTTGTGCACTCTCTCACATACATATCATGTATCATGTGTGTATAAAAAATTCCTTTTCATTATTCAAAATGCATGGGTAAAACTCGACACACCTGCCTTATGTGCAGTTTTCAAACGATCATGGTTCATATGAAGGCGTATGGTTGTCATTGATGAGGTCAAAAACGAAATTGAAATTGTTTTATGTTATGCAAAAGTGCAAATACATGTCCAACTAAGGGAAAATTTTCAACATACTTGTTTTACGCATATTTGTTCAAGAACAAATGACTTGTTGCAGATAATTGAAAAGTTACTCATACGATATTCTTGAAGAAATCTTTAACTTGATTCATGACCATGTCCTCCTTGATGTAGTCTCACTCTGCATCTTAGTCCGGAAAGACATTCGACTTGAAAATTCTATGAGAATAATTATAACGCACAAAACTATGCAAAATAGAGCAACCCAAGATAACACTTCTTGGCAATCCATCTGTAGCCAAAAAAGAATGATTAGTTCAAATAACTTTCCATATGAATGTAAAATCTTGCAATCTTCTTCTCCCTATATCCAAGCACTCAACAGTTGGTTTAGTAGCAATGTTATCATCATTAGCATATATCAAATTAATGCGAAACAAGTGTGCATACATATCAAAAGCCTTATTTTCATGCTTTTCCGATACATGAGCATCAATCACTGCATAGAATTCATCGTAAGAAAAGATACAAGAGTTCTTCCAAAGATTCATACGATCATCAACATACTTGTAATTAACGTTACTCAAAGTATTTGTTTGAGTACTTTCCAAAGGAATTCCATAGGCTGTTTCTTCAATATTTAACACATTATCTTGAATTGTACTATATGAGACATCATATTCAATTGGATTAACTTTCATGTGCAAGGTATTGTTTTGCAAGGAAGTATAATTGGGTGTAACTAATTAATTTGCTTCATCATGGTTTGTATGAGAATAGTTTATAATGTTCTCATCTTCTCCTTCCTCATATGAAGAAACAATGAGAGAAACGGTATTATGATAAGCTCTTGTGACAAATGCACTTTCATTGGCACTTGCATCACTCACTTCTTTAACATCAAAAATGGGTAAAATTTCAAAAATGGGTAAAATTTCATAAGTATCAAGCAAATGGTTTTCACTATCACTCTCTTCCTTAGAAATAGGTTTTTATTGCTTGATGGTATTTGAAATCTTATTTTAATTTATAATTTGATGAGTACATACCACTTCATTGCATTCTGTAATAGGTGAATACTTAAGGTGACTTCGTTCATGTCTAAGAAAAAGTCACTAAACTTGCTTTTGCACAACATTCTTTTCATTAGTCAATCCATTAGAAGTATTGTTATCATCTAAAACAGGTTGGATTTCCCATCTAATGGATTCCTCAAGGGTGTTCAAGAAGTACATGACTTTATTACGCTCAAGACCTTTTTTATCTTTCTCAAATAAGTCGCTAAAAGTATCCTCAAACTCTTGGAAAGTCTCTATTAAGTTTGATTTTTTTCTTTGTATCAAAGCATTCGTGAAAAATCATATAGTTTCTTTTCATTAAATCCTGAAATGAGAACTCACGTAGCAATTGGTTCTTGAAAGCATCCCATTGTATATTTGTAGATCCAAACTGAAGGCATATTTGATCTCGTGTATCTCCATTGGATATATGCCTAAGGTTGAAACCCAAGTATCCCTAGGAATGCCATATTGTTGAACTTAGTTTTCATATTCTTTGATATAGAGAGTGACATATTTTCCAGAAAAATCTCTATCACCCTTTTTTACATCATCCATCAATTTCCAAACTCATTCTTCTATGAGATATGGGTCCATCATTTAATCCCTCCTCATTGAAGACTCAAGGTTTCATCACAAGGAAAATCACATACACACATATTCGTAATTCCGTATCATGAAGTTTTTGAATATTAGCTTTCATCTTTGTATGGGTATGTGCCGATAAGGAAAATATATTTATAACTACCTAGAATCGTTTTTCTCCCACTTGACAGGTCTGTGATGAGCTTTACCACCAACTCAAGGTTATCATCCAACTCTTGAGACTCACCGAGTTTCCGCGAAACATTTCACATCAGGTTCAAATGTCATGAAGGGGCTCAGTTGGGTGGATCAATTCAAACTGCAAGTGTTCCAAATAACACCGTGTGTGGGGTGCTTCAAGCAAATTCAGGTGATGGACCAAGATTTAAAGAGATGGAAACTCAAAGGAAACTAATTAGATTATTTAGAAAACCATATGAGATTCTCGAGTGCTTGGAAACATAAATCTTCACTTATTCTTATTATCAGAAAAAGAACATCATATCACTTATGGTATTTGTGATTGAAAAACATATCAACAAACAAAAAAGATACATAATATCACTCACCGTAAAATTTAATCTCTATGACACATGATAGTCATAATGAAGGACATAATATTACTTCACATAACTCATAAGATGAATATAAATTCCAAAAGAGATTGGTGAAATTTTAAAAGAAGAAAGAATTATTATATATACTATAAGTGTTCAGATAACTTCTAAATGAAAATTACATGATTACGAGATAAACTTCGTCATAGAAGAAATCTCCTTCAATACCTTCCTTCAATTACTTGATAATCTCTTTCAATACTCTGAAGTCTCCACAACTAGCTTCAAATGTAGAACACAAAGGGAAAAGCATCTATCAAAAGCAAAAAACCATCACAAAAAACAGCTATCGTTGTTCGATAATTCACGATATAAGTTTTTGCACTGTTTTCCACAATCGTGTTGTTTTCTTATTTCATATTGCTTTTGTTTTCATAATTGCATCAGAGCTCACATTGATTAGATTTTGTTTTTACATTTTCTTTGAATTTGTTTTCTTTTGCTTGACGTTTTGATTTTGTTTTACGTTTTGAATCAATTTTTTTTTCAACAGAATCGTATGAAAGTGTAACTCATATGATCTTTACAATTACAATGCATACAAAAATTGGGAATGATAATTCATTGTAATCTTTTCATAGCATATAAATTTGAATGATTTACAAAAATAAAGTCTTCGGTTTGAATGAATGAATGATTTACAAAAAGTAAGCATCAAACGAATGATTAGGTATTCACGCAAAACATTGATGCCTGTAGCAATTGGATATTAAACCCTCGTCAATATGATGACATTGTAACACCCTATCATTGTAGTAGCACACTCCATAGCTATTGTTTTTCGACACATGTGCTAATAGTAACTAGATCTTATGTGATGCAAATTCGAAAAGAAACATACAGAGATTAAGGCGGAGTGTGCATGTTGAAATTAGGATGAAACATAAGCAGAGAATAATGTCTGTTCAAATTCATCAAAAGAAAGAAATACATTTAGAAACTCCAAAAGAGAGTGGTGAAATTTTGAAAGAAGAAAGAATTATTGTACAGATAATAAGTGTTCAAATAAATTCTAAATAAAAATTACATGAAACTAACAAGATGAACTTCATCATAGAAGAAATCCCCTTCAATTCCTTCACTTACTTGATAATATCTTTCAATAATCAGAAATCTCAACAGTTAGGTTCAAAGGTAGAACACAGTTTCTCTAAGTCAAGACGACTTCCTCCAAGTGTAAAGCCACCTCCTCTTGGTGTAGAAGACTCCTCTTCAAAGTCATCTTTTCCTCCATGTCCTTCAACTCCTCCAAATCGTCAATGCTAGATAGTCCTCAATGATGATCTTGAGTAAGAAGTGATTGAGTGATGATTACAATGTCCCAAGAGGTCTCATTATATATTTTGTCATGCTCAAGTGAAATGCATCTACCAAAAGAAAAAAATCATCACAAAAAATAGTTTTCATTATTCGATAATTCATGATATAAGTTTTTCATGTTGTTTTCTACAATCGTGTTGTTTTTTTATTTCATATTGCTTTTGCTTTCGTAATTGCATCACAGTTCACATTGATTAGCTTTTGTTTTCCGTTTTCTTTGCATTTTTTCTCTTTTGCTTTATGCTTTGATCTTGTTTTATGTGTTGTTTATTATATTGTTTTATTATCTTAATGATTTGTTACCACTAATTGGTTGTCGTTGATGAAGTTCAAAGATCAGCCCCATTTTTGCGTACATAGAGTGTACTTTCAATTGGACTACATGTGAAGCCAAGAGCAATCAAGTGCTTATGGATTTTCTCATATCATACACTTGGAGCTTGCTTGAGACCATACAAGGCTTTATGCAAGCGACAAACCATATGCTCTTTCCCTTTCATAGCAAATCCAAGAGGTTGCTTCACATAAACCTCTTCTTGCAAATCACCATTCGAGAAGGCTGTTTTTATGTCCAATTGATGCACTTTCCAACCTCAATGGGTAGCCAATGCAACCAGGGTGTGAATGGTAGTCATGCGTGAAGTAGGTGCAAAAGTTTCCTCATAGTCAATGCCATATTGTTGAGCATATCCTTTAGCAACCAATCTAGCTTTGTAGCGATCAATGCTACCATCAGATTTTCTCTTAATCTTATAAACCCACTTTGTACCAATGGCATTCTTTCTTTTTGGCAATTCACATAACTCTCAAGTACCATTCCTATGTATGGAATCCATTTCTGATTGCATAGCACTCATCCATTGTGGATCATCACATGCATCTTCAAATGAAAGTGGCTCTTCATTACATGTTGTAGCAATAACAGAATAATCCACAAAGTTACTTGATGCATGGTGAGAGCTTGATCTTGTTCTACCAAGTAAAGGTGCACTCAATTTGCTATCCTGCAAAGTTTGTTCCAGCCACTTTAGCATACTTTGTGCACTCTTGATAGACATGCATTCATTATGTAAAACATCTTGAATATGTACATCATGCGTGGGCTGAATTTCATGCTCATTTTCAGCCATATTTTGACACAAATGTTCAACCATATGTTGTTGGAAATTTCCAGCAGTTTGGACATTTTTTGCTGAAATTTTTCAGCCATGTTTGGCTGGAAGTTCTCTACATTTTCAGCTCTATTTGGCTGGAATTTTTCAGCCCTTTGAGCCTCAGTTGGTTGGTCTACATGGCCATAGTCAAGCGCACCATTTTGGAACAAAGACATGAGTGTATCGAATACATCTTGTGAGCTAACTGTTGGCTGTTTTTTGCATTCAAGTAGAGGGAAAACTGAATTTCAGCAAATACCACATCTCGACTCACAATAATTGTGTTTGTCAATGGATGGTACAAATGATATCCTTTACTTTCAGCACTATAACCAACAAATATACATTTCTTTGCCTTGTCATCAAGTTTGTGACGTTGTTGTGATGGCACAAGAGCATATGCCAAACAACCAAACACACGCATATGACTAACCATATGCTTATGACCATTCCAAGCCTCATAAGGAGTGACGGCTCTCAATGCTCTTGTAGGGCAGTGATTCAACACATAGTTTGCACACATGACCGCTTCCATCCAAAACTTATCAGGAAGATGCTTTCCTTTAACCATACATCATGCCATTTCAAGTAGAGTTCTATTTTTATGCTCGACAACACCATTTTGCTGAGGTGTATATGGCACCGTACATTGGTGTGAAATACCTCTTTCACGAAGAAAAGCATTTAAACTCATGTGATATGTATTCACCACCATGATCCGTGCGTAGAATCTTTTGTGAAGAAAAATTTTCAGCCATAGCTAAAAATGCTTTGAAGCAAGAAAATACCTCATTCTTTGCTTTCATAGGATACACCCATGTATGGCGAGTAGCATCATCAATGAAGGTAACAAAATATACATGCTTCCCAAAAGATGGAGTCTTGTCAGGACCACATACATCACTATGAACAAGCTACAATTTTCTTGTAGTGTGTGTATTACTATGTTTTGGAAAAGAAGCACAATGCATTTTTCCAAGAATGCAACCTTGACATGCATGCTTTTCAATGGACTCAAGTGTAGGTGAACCAATAACCATGTCCTTTTGCAAGCAAAGCAAACTATTGAAGTTCAAGTGACCAAAACGAGCATGCCAAAGCTCCATTTCAGCTAGGGAATAAGTATGAGCAACCAAGGCTTTAGAGGCAGCCCTCTTGTATGTATTCATGTAATACAAACCATTACATAATGTACCGGACATCACGATAACATCGCCATTGCTGAAATCATGAACCATACACTTATCATCAACAAAGTGTACATGAACTCTAGCTTTGGCAATCAACGGAAGATAGATAGATAGATAGATAGATAGATAGATAGATAGATAGATAGATAGATAGATAGATAGATAGATAGATAGATAGATAGATAGATAGATAGATAGATAGATAGATAGATACATAGATACATAGATAGATAGATAGATACATAGATAGATAGATAGATAGATAGATGGATAGAGTGATAGATAGAGAGATAAACTAACAGATAAGTAGATAGATAGATAGATAGATAGATAGATAGATAGATAGATAGATAGATAGATAGATAGATAGATAGAATTGAAATTAACTTCTTCTTGATATCGGGCACATACAATGCATTTTTCAAGAGAATCACACCTCCATTTGTAGCAGTAAGCTCAATTTCTCCTACTCCAATGATAGGATAAGAGGCATTGTTTGCATACACCACATGTCCTCCTTCGGGTGCATCTTTCAAAGAGGCAAAAAATCTTTTGCATGATGTTATGTGTTTTTAAGCACCACTATCAAAGAACCAATCCGAATCAGCCTCACTCACAACCATACATTTAGAATGCAAAGAAGCATCATAATGACATGTAACAACACATGCCCAAAAATCTTGAGCCATGTTAGCTTCATCATTCTTTGAATTTGCTGAATTTTCAGCAATAGACATGTCAGATTGCTTCTTTTTTTCATTGTGTTTAGCAAGCTTTCTACACTCATCAATAGTATGACCAGCCTTCCGGCAATATTTGCATCTCTTCTTCTTTTGCGAATCGGCATCATTAAAGGAATGAGTGGAAGAGGAAGCTTGAAGCTTTGGTTTTGATGAACCCAAAGCTGAACCATACTTGCTTTTCCCCTTTTGTGAGATAGCAAGTGCTTGCGTTCCCTCAATCAAACCACTCCTATTCACTCTAGATTGCTCTTCTTGCAAAAGAAGAGACACAACCTCATCAAATTCATACATATTAGGATTTCCTTTTGCAATCAAATAGAGTGTAGTAACAAAGCTTTGAAAAAATTCCGGTAATCCTTTCAACAATGTAGAAATGAGTGATGCATCCTGAATAATCGCATCTATGTTTGCCAATTGCTCTTTCAATTCCTTGATGCGTGTCACATACACATCCACCGACTCATTTTCAGCCATACATACATCTTCAAGTTGCTTCCTCAAGTATGCAACACGTGCTTCGTTACGCATGGCATACAAAGAAGCAAGAGTGTCCCATGCCTGTCGTGATGTAGAACATGATCGAATGTGTGGAACTATATGACGCTTCACAGAACGCTCAATCAAAGCATGAGCTTGAGCATCTTTTCCATCCCATCTAAGCTACTCTTGTGTAGGTGGAGAAGGAGAAACCACTATACTCGAAGAAGAAGCTCCATCTGTGAGAGTAGACTGTGAAGTAGAAGCACCTGTGGGTCCTCGATCTACATCTACCACTATGTTCCAAAGTTGTTTAGCAACAAAAACGTGCTTCATCATGTAAGACCACATTGGATAGTTGGTCCCATCAAGCTTATCTTCAGCTTGAAGCATGCCAAACAAGTCATTGCTGCCCGCCATTTCACGAAAGAACAAGAATGTGACAAAATCTTCACTTCGACGAAAGCTAAAATGAATGCTGAAATTTCAGCTCACAAACCATCACTTTGATGGCGATTCTAACTGCACAAATGGCTTCGAAATGGGGGTAAAACCCTAGCACACCTGCTGGAAATGTTTCTTGGTTGCTAAAATTCACAGTTCTATGCTCCGAAGTCGATTTACACTGTTAAAAGTGCATA
>CM035429.1:104725670-104838170 GCA_020310875.1 Ceratopteris richardii
GAGGATTAACTATCCTCTATTCTAGGTTCTAACTAGACATCCTAGAATTCTAACTTGTGAACGATGAAGTTCCTTATTCTAATGACCTTGGAAACATTTACCTTGTCTAAAGACTTTCCTTAGTCTTATACTTGAATTAGTTTCTCCAATCAATGATATCTACTAGATATCCACATCTTATACTTTTCTTTTATCAAAGTGATATTAGTCATTCATCCTGATCATTATATAGTTTGGATATTCTATGTATCCTCAAAGCAAGTAAGTAGCAGCGGAAAAGTGATAATTACAAGCCTTTGCTCAATGGAACATGAAGAAATAAGAAACTTTTAGTCTGCTCTATATGCTTGCATGGATATGCATACTAATTTTCTAAAAATTTTGGCAGCATAACGGCATAATTTTGAAAACCGAAAAAATTACGACAAGCAATTTTTGTGATATCGGTGCCGATAAGCACAATCTATCTACAAATAGACCGAAAGGGGATTACACACCCTGACAAATTTTGCAATGTCGACAGGCATAATATAACTACACGTAGACCGAAAGGGGATACACACCCTGACAAATTTATACTTTTCTCCTCGCTAACCTGCAAGAAAAATACTTACCTTTCCCTGCAAGAAGATTACATGCACCGCACAATACGAACTCGCATCTAAACTACACGTATAGTTTAGGCGCTATGCAAAATTGTGTGTTCTATATGCAATTTGATGCAAAAAGAGAGCAATAATGCATATAAATTGACTAGAAACTTATCTGGAGGTTCCAAAAAATAATTTGGAGGTGTGTGTAGTGGCTGAAGATTATCCATCTTTCATCGGAATAGCATGCCAAGACTCTTCCAAGAGTCGATTCTTCAAAACAATGCTTGAAAGAGGGTTGTTGAAGAATGAACGGGTAAACTTCAGGAGTCTCCTCAAAGCATCCACCATGGTTGAACCTTATTTAATACACTTTTTCAACCATTTTCCCAATGGACCGTGAATTCTTTGTGATGGTAAGTACATGCAAGACATCCTTGGGGCATCTTCCTCTTTATCATCCAAAGTTGCATATCCAACATGAGAGATCTCATGGGTTGTATCAGGACATGTTTCTACATGTCCTTTACATTTTCAAGCATGTAGATAAGTAAACCAACAAGCATTGAAACTCATATGGCCGCTACATCCACTATCGATATACCAAGTGTTATTTACCTTTCTTGAATTCACATTCATATGCATCATCAAGAGATTATCATTTTTTTAACTTTAAGAAACATAATTACCTTGGCCTTTTTATGAAGAACCTTGATTATAGCTCCTTTGCTTTCCTCCTTGGTAGCAATCTCTAGCACAGTGTCCAAACCTACCACATATGAAATACCCTTCTCTATCTTTATTCCTATTTTGTTGATACCTTCCTCCTCTTTCTCTTGTTCTTCCTCTGCCTCTTTGTGATGAGTTTTCTTGGTCATGTCCTTGATTTTTTGAGTGGCCTTGCCTACCTCCAAAGCTTCTAAGTGGCTTCCAATGGATCCCAATGCATTTGGGAATTCCGTGACCTTAAGTATGTAGTCATTTATGCTATTCCTTAGTCTTTTCCTAAGGTTATTGAGCTCATTCTTGAGTTGGGTCTTCCTTGCTTTGGTGCTTGTAGAATAAAGTCTCTCCACTTTCTCTCATACCTTCATGCTTGGATCCAAATCCTCGATGTGCTCATAGCATGCTATTGCTTTTGTATTGGGAAAGGCTAAAGATCACCCTTGTGTATCTTCCATTCCATTCCCTAAAGTCCCTTAGCTAGTCATTAATTGGGTTTTCATCCAATCTCGGTCTTGGTTCATGTACACTAATCAATACCCATAGGCCCTTTCCCATATGGTAGTTAGAGATCCTGAATCTCCATGGTTGGTCCTTCCCCTTATCTAACTTTTCAATTTGAGTGTTGAATTATCCCATGTTTTGTCTTTGCTACTTGCTTTAGTCCTTAGATAATGCTCCAAAGGGTTTAAAATGTAAATGAGGATATGCGGTTACCTAAATCTAAAGCTTTCCTTAGATGGACACTTTGCACATTTGAAACTTTGAGAAGAACAGCTCCCCCTTGATGTGAGCTACCTTCAACATAACTTTGTTGGTGCAAATCTTCAACCACCAACACCATGAGGTCTTCTTGCTTATGTTGGATGTTTACAAGGTTCCAAGATGCTCTAATACCATTGGGGGAATTATCTCAAACCCTATGCAATGTTGAAGCATGAATGACCTCCACAAGTACACTCACTTGCACCTTTGCATGCCAAAATGCATATGCAAAGAAATCTTATGAACTTTTGTACATCTCTCTTAGACAAAGGGATATTTGCAACAAAAAAAAATCACTCCAAATAATTTCCTACACTTAGAGAAATAATTTTGAGTCACTTGATTGCACATAGTAGCTAGTCAAATAGACACCACTTCACTCCAACATGCTTTTCTCAAAGAATGACCTCATAATGAATTTCAAACTTACCTCAACTTTAAAGCACTTTAAGGGCTATCAAAGGACACCAAGAATATAGCAAACACATAAATAGTGACGTAGAAATGGTGTTTACAACTCCGATAAAAATAGTTGCAATAGATCCTACACACAACACACACATAGATACCAATCACTACACATCACTATTTTGAAGGTTTGTCTCAGACTAAGCAAAGAACACTCCAAAGAATTGGTTTTCATTAAAATGACTCTAATAGCTATGAAATAACACAAATATTATACCAAATGAATTAATGATAATGAAGAAACAATGCTACCAACTCAAGGCTAGAGTGTTGTAAGACTGCATGCACACACAAATGGATATGTCTACTCAAAGCTAACAAAAAAGCAAGCACTGAGCAAGCTTAAGTAACGGGCTTGCTTGACACAAATCTAGCACTTATTGAAACTTTGAATGAGCTAAAAAACCCACAATATGATTCAAAAAAGGCATGATGCAAGATACATTTACAAAAAAGAATTTGTTCCCTAAAATCTAGGAAGAACCTTTCCCAAAAAATGATATCAATTTGGGAGTGTTTGGTATTGATATATTTAGGTAGTGATGTGTGTGAACATAGTAGGACCGCTCGGGCAACTTTTTCCCTCTTTAGGAGGTTTTTTCCCCCGGCTTATATATATGCATGTTACCCTAATGGGCTACTCATCTTTGTACATTCTCTAGTAATACATTTAGTATTGTGTGTTGTGCTCCAAGCTTCTTCTTCTTCCTTATGTTGTTCACGTGCTTCCGCAAATGTCAAACTCCAGAAATTAGTATCAGAGTAGGTTGTCGCTTCATCTAGGGCATCATCGACACCTCTCTGGTTGTAGTCTCAGAATCGCAAGAATTTTGGTGAGCATATTCAAGCTATTTCAGAGATCAAAACAGCTTCATTCTATGGTATTGAAATCGGGATCTGAGCTCGTTTCAGCCTCCAAACGTACTATCACAATGCTTGTGCAGGTTGTTTCATCCTTTTGTGCCAAAGGTATATACCAATTTTGGTTCACCAATATAAGCGTCTCAAAGTCTGCTACAGGTTTAGTAGAATTTGTCTTGGCAGTTTTGTTAAACTTTTTGAGATACAGTCAATTTTCTGCATCAAGGTATTTTAGTCACTTGTCATGGCTAAAAGTAGTGATGTATTCTGTATGTTGGTTGTTGAGGATAAGTTGGATGGTACCAACTACCCGTTATGGGCTTATATGATGTAACATGTATTGGTTGCAAAAGGACTATGGAACATTGTGTAGGATACTGCAAATACAGGTACTGAAGCTCATGCAATAGGTGTCGAAGATGGTGATATTCTATTAATTCTTGTTCGTGCTACGGTTTCTACTACACCTACGGCATAGAAAATTGATTGGGATGGCAATGATGCTCAGGTACTCGCATTGATAGCCTTGTATGTCAAACGTGCCATTATTCCTCACATTCCCTCTTGCAGAATAGCAAAGGATGCTTCGATACACTTACCACATTGTACCAAGCTAGGAATGAGGCTCATGTTGCTTACCTCCAAAAATAGTTGGAGAGTGATCACATGAATGAAGGTGATTCTATGGAGAGTTTTCTAAAAAAGATCAAAGACTTGAAGGAACAGTTGATTTCTACTGATGAAGTTATACCAGATAGCTCACTTGTGGAGACCGTTCTGAATGGTCTTCCTGATTCATATCAGAGTTTTGCTTCTACTCTTCGGTTGATGATGAAAGGCAATCCAAATGCCTTGTCATTTGAGGAGTTACTCTCTGTTCTGTTGCAGGAAGATCAGTTTAGGCAGAACGGGTCCATTATGCATGTTGCAGATCAAAAAGCCTTTCCTGGCTAGTCAGAATGTCACGAGGAAGGAGATAAGGAAGAGAGCTTAGACACACACTCTCACAATCAAAGAGAAGCACATACTCAGATTGAGACAAGGAAGAATGATCTTCTTCTTCTTCTATTACATAAAATGGAATGTACAAGAATGACCTTAAAACAAGAATACAACAAGTGCAATATATAAAGACCAGTACATAAGGAAAAACCTAATGTTCGCAAATGAGTGAGCTGGCAAGAAACAAATGTGCCATCACTCTCGGTAGATAAGTCTAGTACAACTCAATGAAGTATCCCTAACATATATCGATGTGACCACTACATGTCAGAGAAATGAAAAACTCATACGTGTCATCTTGGATCATCACATGTTGAGCTTGATATCTCAACACTCCCCCTCAACCTCAACATCATGTCCTTTAATCCAAGCATCTTCCAAAACTTCTTCAGCTTCTCTGCTCCAAGTGCTTTAGTGAAAATATCAGCAACCTGCTCATTTGTACTCACATAAACAAGATCAATATCACCTCTTAATACCTTCTCTCTGATGAAGTGATAATGTACATCAATATGCTTTGTTCTAACATGAAAAATAGGGTTCCGTGCTAATTGTATACTGCTAAGATTATCACAATAGATAGTGATAGGCTTTTGCACTTCCACACCTAAATCTGCAAGTAGCATCTCCAGCCATGATGCCTCACATGTTGCCATTGCAGCACGTGTATACTTAGCCTCTGTACTTGACAAAGCAACAATGGGTTGCTTCTTGCTGCTCCATGTAATAGCTACACTCCCAAGTGAGAATAGAAAGCCACTAGTAGATCTTTTATCTAAAATGCTACCAGCCCAATCTGCATCAATGTATCCATGAACCTGCAAATCTACATCAACTTCATAAAACAATGCATAATCCAAATTAGCACTCACATAACATAGAGTGTGCCTCAGACCATCCAAATGTGGCTTCCTGGGAACCTGCATAAGTTGACTTTCAAGTCCATCAGTGTAGCTAAGATCAGGCCTCATAATTGTGAGATATATCAAACTTCCCACAATTTTCCTATACATAGTAGCATTTTCCAATGCTTCACCTGATGTAGTATCTAACTTAAAATTCTGATCTAATGGCATAGATATTGGCTTACAATCAGCCATACAATACTTTTGCAGCATATTGCCTTTCTGACATCCATATACATGTTTCTATATGTATAAACTCAATGCCCAAGAAATAGCGTAGCACACCAAGATCTTTCATGTAAAGTTCCTACATAAGAATTTGCTTTACCTCTTTGATGCTTTCTTCATTATCACCACCTAAAATCAAGTCATCAACATAAATAGCCACAATCGTGATGCCATCATCACCCTTCCTTGCATATAGTGAATGATCTGCATCACACATAGAAAACCCAATGGTGGTTAAGTAATCAGCAATCATTGCATGCCATGCACGAGGAGCTTGCTTCAGCCCATATAAAGCCTTTTGCAACCTGCAAACATATTTTGGATGCTTTAAATCTGTATATCCTTGTGGTTGGTCCATGTATACTTCTCATGTAACTCACCATGTAAGAAAGCATTCTTCACATCCATCAGATGCAAACTCCATCCTTTTGTTGTAGCTAATGCAACAAGTGTTCTGACAGTAGACATTTTAGCTATAGGGCTGAATGTTTCCTCATAATCAATGCCATAAGTTTTTGCATATCCTTTTGCTACCAAATGTGCTTTATACCTACTTGTGCTACCATCAGCATTGTGCTTTACCTTGTAAACCCACTTGCAGCCTATGGGTTTCTTTCCTTGTGGCAATGGAACCAGCTTCCATGTATCGTTTCCATAAAGTGCAGCCATCTCTTCATCCATAGCTTTTTCCCAATCTGCATTTCCAATTTCATTTTCAAAACAAGAAGGTTCAGCATCTTGTATTACCTTTGTCATGTAGGCACAATGGCAAGCCATGTAACTGTCATATGTCAATCGTTGCACTGAAGTCTGTTTCCTCCCAGATCTTCTTGGTCTTGGGTCACTTCTCCTTGTATCATCTGCATGTGCCTTTCCTACTCCTAGAGTCTTCAAAGAGGGCAATCCAGGTTCCTCATCAAGAATCTTTTTTGAACCGCTTGAATCTCCATCAACGTCTTTAGAACCTGCACATGTTTTATGACTAGTAGAAAGTTTTTCTTTACCTTTCTTGGATGTATTTGATGAATCTGTTGGACTGAAATTTCCACGCAATCTTCCACTCCATGGATCTGAGTTGGTACTATTGCTTGGTGATGCATCCGGCTTGAGATTCTGCACTTGATTTTTTAGCATTTTTTTTGTCATTTGGTTCAAGATTTAGTCCTTCGTTGGCATCTCTGCTCACCTTCACCTGTCGTGTGAGTGGGTTATAACATTTAGATGCCTTTTTCTCAAGGGAGTAACCAATGAAGACATATTTTTCTGCTTTTGGATCAAGTTTTGTCCTCAACTCATCTGGAACATGTACATATGCAATAGAGCTTATGTGATAAGTTTGGCTTTTTACCTGTGAACTTCTCTTTAGGTCTAACTTAGTGTACAGCAGCAGTTGGAGTTCTGTTCATGATGTATACAATCGTATGCACAGCTTTTGCCCAATAACAATGAGGCATATTCTTCTTAGTCATCAAGGCTCTTGCTATTTCTGCAATATGTCTATTTTTGCATTCAGCAATGCCATTCTGTTGTGGTGTGTACCTGCATGAAAACTGATGTCAAATTCCATGACTTTTTAGAAAATTGCTGAAGTCATTTGACATGTATTCACCTCCTCCATCAAATCTCAATGTCTGAATATACTTCCCTGTCTACTTTTCCACCATAGCTTTAAAATTTTGAAAGTGAATGAATACCTCACTCTTCTCTCTCATGAAATAGACCCACACTTTTCGTGTATGGTCATCAATGAAAGGAACATAAAACTTGCAACCACCCATAGATGTGGTCTTTGTGGGACCCCAAACATCCGTATATACTATTTCTAGCACATTCTCACGAACATGCTTGTCATGCGAAAACGGTGATCTTGATTGTTTACCAAATTGACATGTTGCACATACCTTTTGCATCTATGCAACCTTGAAATTTGGTAGTCCATCAACAATCTCCTTTCACTACATCAATTTCAGCCTTTGCAAGTTTGCATGTCCAATCTATTTGTGCTAGATCTCTATATCTGCAATAACTCCTACACCTTTTGCAAACATGGCTGCATTCATTTCAGGAATTTTCACATTTAAGGTGAACATCCTACCCACTTTGTTTCCTTTGGCAATCAATCTTCCATCTCGTTTGTAATCTTCTACATATAACCCATCAGCATTGAACCTGAATTGTAATCCCTGGTCAACCATTTATCCAACAGAAACCAGATTCTTTGTTATATTTGGAACATGCAGCACATCAACAAGGAGTTTTACCTTCCCACATGATTGGTCATGTGATTTGAAGCACTTGAATCAACATACCAGATATTATCATTTGATTTTGAAACACTAGCAGACATCGTATTCATCATGTGATGTTGGACCATGAACAACTTCTCCGAATCATGTGCACTTGTGGATGAATAGTTGTTTTGCTGCCTTTTGTTATTTTGATTCTTCAACCTGCAATCACGTTCAAAATATCCAGGTTTACCACAATTCCAGCATCCTTTACTATCATTACCTGAATCATTTCTTTGGAAATGTTTGTGGCCTCTTTGGCTCCCCTTGCCTCGAAAATGTCCTCTTCCTCCTACATCATTCTGTTGTTGACTTTGGTCTTGGTTATTGTTTCCTCTTCCACTTTTGAAACCTCTACCTTTGCCTCTTCCTCTACCAGAGTAGAATACCTTCTCAAAACTAGATTTTCCTTGGGAATTTGAGTCCTCACCAAGATTCTTTTCTTCATTAATCAGCATAGATACCAAATCAACAAAATTTGAAATATTTTCCCAGGTCTGTATAGAAGTTTTGAACTGCTTATATGCAGCTCCTAAACCATGAAGGCACACTTCCACCTTATCATCATTGTCGACATCCATGCCAATAGATGCAAGTGACACATATGCTTTTGATTTTCAGAGTGTAGTCACTTACCAACATGCTCTTTTTCTCTAATGTATGTAGCTCGTTCTTGAGTTGCAATTTTCATGCCTTTGTATTGGTCTCGTACAATGTGACCAAATTCTCCAAGCCTCTTTCGGAGTTTTGGCCTCCTGTATGTGCCCAATGATGCTATCCTGTATGCTGACAGATAGCCAATACATTACCTTTCATGCTCCTTGATTCCATTCCTCATATGCTCTTAATTGTTCTGCAGTCTGATTCCTCTCTGGTAACTACGAAGCATTTTCGTTCTCTCCTTCGATGTACTTCCAGTAGCCTTTTCCATCAAAAAATTTGTCATTCTAAATCTCCAAGCATGGAAGTTGTTCTTGTCTAGCTTATCACTCATAAGCTGACTCATTCCATCTGCATTTGCCATTTCTGTAACAATTCACAACACTGCAAAACACTACAAGCAGCACTTCTGCTTGAACACTATCGCACTATGACATGATAGTTCGATCTCAAAAAAACACAGTTTTCGTGTACCAACAGTACACGAAATCGCTTGAAATTCTGAATCTGGAATATATGAGTGTTTTCAAACATGATACAAGTTACAGTTTTTGAAACTAACCTGGTTATTCTGTGGGGCCCACCTTGTGGGCTCGAAATGGAGGTCGAGATGGCTCTGAAACTTTGATCTGACACCGATTTTCATGGCAAATGGAGGTTGTTTGCGAATTGCATTTTCTCCATGCCTTGCTGCATACTCTTCACCGTCGCCTTCTCCATGAGCTCTCTACAACCACGCTGGCTCTGATACCATGGCACAAGGAAGGAGATAAGGAAGAGAGCTCACACACACACACACTCTCACAATCAAAGAAAAGCACACACTCAGATTGAGGCAAGGAAGAATGATCTTCTTCTTCTATTACATAGAAAGGAATGTACAAGAATGACCTAAAACAAGAATACAACAAGTGCAATATATAAAGACCAGTACATAAGGAAAAACCTAATGTCTGCAAATGATTGAGATGGCAAGAAACAAATGTGCCATCACTCTCGATAGGTAAATCTAGTACAACTCAATGAAGTATCCCTTACATATATCGGTGTGACAACTATACATATCAGAGAAACGAAAAACTGATACGCGCCATCCTGGATCATCACATGTTGAGCTCGATATTTCAACACAGAAGGGCAAAGGAAAATGGAGCTCTTCAAATAGTAATCAGAAATCTGCTAATTTTGCACAATTAAAGAGGGAAGACAAGATGAAAAGAAATCAGAAAAGTAGAAATTGTTTTGTAAATACTGTAAAGAAAATGATCATCTCATTAAGAGCTGTCCAAAACTGGCTGCTAAAGAGGCAAAGAAGAAAGAGGCCGGAATGGTTGTTGCAGAGGCCTCTACACTAAAAACAGAGTCTGCTAATCTTGTGCAAGAAGAAGAATGGGTGTTTACTACTATTTGCAGTTTCGACCCATCTTGTCATGAGCAGTGCATGTCTGTAGTAGACTCAGATGTTTGGTACTTTGATAGTGGGTGACCAAACATATCACCTCACAGTGCAGTTTCTTCACTTCACTCGAGCCTACCCCTATAGGGAATACTATCACATGTGCCAACAACTCCTCTTATCCTATCATGGGAGTTGGTAAGATCATTCTAACTACTGCTAATGGTAGTTCTTTCACTTTATCAGATGCTTTATTTATGCCAGGGATCAAGAAGACAGATGACACATGTACAGTTCATGATCTGTCAAATGGCGATGTGATTATTGCTTCTAGCATTTTATCTCATGGGCTATGTAAGCTCATAGATTATGAGAAATTTGTGAATGATTCAGCATGTGCACTGCATGATTCTTAGGTTATGTCAGATGCAAAGCTTTGGCATTCACACTTTAGTCATCTGAATTTTGCTAGTTTGCTACACCTATAGAAATCTGAAATGGTGTCCTCTTTGCCCAAACTTGAGGAACCCGAATGTATGTGCATGTAGAGAATATGATGAATATGATGAATCTGACTTGCATAAGCAAGAATCTTGTGATTTTGAAGATCAAGATTTCTTGGATTATGATGAAATGAATTTGCTTCTTGAAAAAGGGTATATGATTTTGGAACAAAATAATGATGAAGAGTTTTTTGATAGACTAGAGGTAGAAGTAGATTTGATAATTGCTAACACTGGAGTAGAAAGGAATCATGATAGATTGAATGACAAAAACAAGTATGTGTTGTTGTCTGAGCATGATGAACACTTCTACTTGATGAGGGAATCTAACAAATCTATTTAAAACTCTTGTTTCAATGGATACAAAAGTTTGATTCAAGATGATGCAAATGAAGAGAATTTTCCAAATGATTTCAAGTATGAAATGGATCAAAACATATGCATGAAGGATCTTTTTTATGATAGTCTAAGCACCTTAATATTCAAAAATCTATATAATTGTGCTCTCCATTCATCAAGTGCATCCTCACATAATGCATATCAGAGAATCATGGAAAAAGTTACTTATGCTCAAATGATTATATCCTAAATTTCCAAATTTTCTAAGAGCTATGTATGCCAATCTAGCCATCAAGGAATGGAAAAGCAAATGGCATGGCTTATCCACATATTTAACCTATTTTAGAATGTTTTTCTATTTGATGCAGTTCAAAGGTGGCTTTTTTATAAGCACATGTTCTTTATTGAGAATGTATCAAAGGAGGTGGGCTTGAAGGGAGAATCCTATTCAATAAGATTCCACAAAGTTTAAAAATGATTTTGTAAATAAAAATGATTTTGTAAATAAAAATGAATATAACTCATGTTCTTTGCTTTTCTTTTAAGATAGATATAGGAAACCAAATAAAAAGAAGAAGATGAGGATTTGGACTGAAGATGCTTATGATGGAGAATGCAAGCAACACTATTCAAACTGCTGATCAACAACCAGGTGAAAGATTTACACTCTAAGTTCTTTTCTTTTACAAATGTATGTAAATATGCATTGCATCTTATGTGTGAGACGTGTTAAAATTTGTACAAAGCAGGGAGAAATTAAGTAGAACCAAGTAGAAATACAACTTTTGTGATTTGCATGCAATACGTGAAAGACTAGGATTATATGAGTAGGATTAAGACGCAAACTAGAGATTTTTGGAGTGAAGACCTGGGAAAGTGAAGGAAAGACTTAAATTGAGTGCCTATATATATTAGTATACATGAATGCGTGATAAGTGGGATTCTTTGATTTCTAATTTTGATCCCTCACCTTAATCCTACCTCTAGATAGATTATGATTTAGATAAACCTTCATATACTAGCCATATATATATATATATATGTATGGGTATGTGCTACCAGTGCCCTACAATGGGCTAGTAGGTGGGTGGATCTGCCCTGGTCGAGTGATCAGGGCCATGAACCAATGCTACTTTCATCATATGGCTTGACCTTTATGTTTCCATGCACCTATATGGGTTGATAAGCGGGTGGAGTCACTCTGGCCAGGTGGTCAGAGCCATGAGCTAACATCGATTTCATATAGGGATAGGGATGGTGTTGTGCATCGTGCACTATGTTAGGTTGGAAAACAAGTGGGGTAAACCTAGCTGGGTGGGCAAGTCCATGAGTCGCACCCGATTTTGACATAGGCCAACTTGTCTAAATAAAAAGTATCCACAGCTTATATGATCTGTCTTGCATCCAGAGCAAGGTTGGGTTTCTAACTCTCGCTTCATAGTACATGAAAGTAATGGCTGAATTGCATCTTTCCACAAAAACATCACAGTTAACTAAGACACATTATTTTGCCCAAAATATAGCCTTCATAGACATGTTTATCAGGTGCCTGAAATTTTTTGTAGGCATAGCAAACTAGCAAAATTGAGATGATCGAAGCATGCATGCCAAAGCATTGCATATGATATAGCTCGAGAATCTTGAACTACAGATGTTGAATATCATTCACAGATTTTTCATAGTCTAGGAGCTTATACAACCCATGACATGAAATGCCAAAAGCAACAATAACATCACCATTTGACAGATCATGAATTTTACATCTATCATCAATAAATTTGACAACCAAGCTGATCTTGGATGGTGATGAAATTGAGAATAAATTTTTCTTTGTCCCTGACATAAACAAAGCATCTGAAAATGTGAAAGAACTACCATCCACAATAGACAAAATGATCTTATCAAATCCCATTATAGGATAAGAGGAGTTGTTAGCACATGTGAGAGTATTCCCTCTAGGGAAAGGCTCAAGTGAACTAAAGAAATTATGTTGTGAGTTAATATGTTTAGTTGCCCCACTCTCAAAGTGCCAAACATCTAAGCCTATTTTAGACATACAATGTCCATGAGAAGATGGATCATAGCTTCCATTCTTCATTGTGCATCTAGTGTCAATATGACCCTAATCTGTAGTTGTGAAGTGTGGTAAATGCTAGTGTCTTTGCTCAAGAGGATGGCACACATTCCAAGATTGGTGTCAAAAACTATGAATTCTTACAGTTTGATGGCCGAAAGGATGATCCACTTGTTCTATCATGGTTATCACTATTTAATGATTTTTTTATTCCGATGAAACCTATTATGAAGGTGATAAAGTAAATTTTGCTACTAACTATTTATTAGGGAAGGCTCAGCTTTGGTGGAATGTCTTATGTCGTAGTGTAGATTGTCTGACAACATGGAAGGCATTTCAAGAAAAGGTTAAGGATTCTTTTCTTCCCCTACAATTCCACGTACATGTTTGATGTTTGTGGATAATATTCACATGGAAGGAGGGTGATACTTTTACAACTTACACAGACTGGTTCTAGCAATACCTAGTATTTCTCCGCCTGCTTGAAAATGTATCCGAAGTTAGATGAAAAGAAGTATGATGATGATTTGGAGAAGGAGATCCAAGCTAAGCTTCACTCACTCCAACCTACAATGCTTCACAAAGCTATTTCTTTCGCTCATGATGCAGAGAAAGAGTTTCAACCAATTATCACAACGATCCACCATCTGTAACAACCATGTCAATAACAATCTTTTGACAAGTCTACTTTTCTTTTCTTATCAAAATTTCATTTTTGTTTTTTCTTAATCATGTAGTTTTTTATAATAGGAATATAATCTGCAAATGTGACACATTTACAAATAGGATATAGTATGCAAAAACATACTTTGGTTACTTTTTCTATAGTTAAATTAGAATATTTAGAGCATATCATATTTTAGTAAATGAGTTCATGTCACACCAATCAAAACTCAACATAATTGTAGAATGATCTGTATGCCCATTAGTTAGTGATGTACATTCTTTTACTGGGTTAATTAGTTTCTATAGGTAGTCTTTTTTCCTATTTAGGACTTCTCTTAGTTTATTACATAATTGGAATAGATCCATAACACTTCATAAACATCACATTCATAATCACATTAATTTAGCTCCTCCATGAACATTTTCATGCATGTATTTTTACATGGAACATGCTTATGTTGTTCAATGATGGGACATGTGACTAGCCTCCCATGTCTATTTTATTTATATCAACTAAGGTCAATTGATTTTTCAATCGAGGGGTATTGATATATTTAGGACTATCAGGGCACTTTTTTCCTCTTTAGGAGGTTTTTTCCCCCAACTTGTATACATGACTATAGCCCTAACAGATTAATTTATATATTTTAGTGGTGATACATTTAGTATTGTGTGTTGGGCTCCAAGCTTCTTCTTCTTCCTTGTGTTGATTGCATGCTTCCGCAGATGTCTAGCTCCAACAATTGGTATCACAGCAGGTCATCGCTTCATCTAGGGCGTCATCAAAACACCTCCGATTATAGTCTCAGAATCGCACGAAATTTAGTGAACATACTCAGGGTGGTTAGGAATCAAAATGGCTTTGCTCTGTGGTGCGAAAATCATGATCTGAGCTCGTTTCGGCCTCCAAATGCACTATCGCAGAGCTTGTGTAGGCTATTTTATCTTTTTGTACCAAAGATATATACAAGTTTTGGTTCACCACTATAAGCGTCTCGAAGTCTGCTATAGGTTTAGCAGAACTCATCAAGGTAATTCTGTTCAACTTTTTTAGATAAAGTCATTTTTTTGCATTAGGGTATTTAGTCAGTGGCCATGGCTGAAAGTAGTGATGTATTCTGTATGTTGTCTATTGAGGATAAGTTGTATGGTACTAGTTATCCATTGTGGGCTTATATGATGCGACATGTATTGGTTGCAAAAGGACTGTGGAACATTGTGTAGGGTGTTGAAAAACATCCTACTACACCTACAAATGTAGGTATTGAAGCTGATGTAGATGGCATTGAAGATGTTGATATTCTTCAAATTCTTATTTGTGCGACAGTTTTTGTTGCACCTACTGTAGAGAAAATTTGTTGGGATGGCAGAGATGTTGAGGCACATGCATTGATAGCCTTGCTATCAAAAATGCCATTGTTCCTCACATTCGCTCTTGCAGAACATCTAAGGATGCTTGGGATACACTTACCACATTGTACTAGGCTACAAATGAGGCTCATGTTGCTTACCTCCAAAAATAGTTGGAGAGTGAGCATATGAATGAAGGTGATTCTATGGACACTTTTCTAACAAAGATCAAAGACTTGAAGGAACAATTGATTTCTATTGATGAAGTTGTACCATATAGCTCACTTGTGCAGACTGTTTTGAATGGTCTTTTTGATTCATATCAGAGTTTTGCTTCTACTCTTTGTTTGATGATGAAAGGCAATCCAAATGCCTTGTCATTTGAGGAGTTAGTCTCTGTTCTGTTGCAGGAAGAGTAGTCTAGGTAGAACAGGTCCATTATGCATGTTGTAGATCAAGCTTTCCTGGCTAGTCAGAAGGGCAAAGGTAAATGGAGCTCATCTACTAGTAAGCAAAAATCTGCAAATGTTGCACATTTGAAGAAGGAAGACAAAGATGAGAAGAAATTAGAAAAGCAAAAATTTGTACTGTAAAGGAAATGATCATGGCATAAAGAACTTTCCAAAATTGGTTGCAAAAGAGGCAAAGAAAAAAGAGGTTGGAATGGTTGTTGCAAAGGCCTCTACACCAAAAACAGAGTCTACTAATCTTGTGCAGAATGAAGAATGGGTGTTTACTACTGTTTGCAGTTTTGACCCATCTTCTCTTGAACAGTGTATGTATGTAGTAGACTCAGGTGTTTGGTACTTTGATAGTGGGGAAGCCAAACATATTACCTTGTAGCATAGTTTCTTCACTTCACTTGAGCCTACCCCTACAGGGAATACTATCACATGCACCTACAACTCCTCTTATCCTGTCATGGGATTTGGTAAGATCATTCTAACTACTGTTGATGGTAGTTCTTTCACTTTGTTGGATGTTTTTATTTGTGCAAAGGATCAAGAAAAATCTGTTATCAATCTCTACATTAGCCAAGATTGGCTTGGTTGTGAAATTTTTTGATGACGTATGTATAGTTCATGATATGTCAAATGGTGACATGATTATTGCTTCTAGCATTTTATGTCATGGGTTGTATAATCTCATAGACTATGAAAAATATATGAATGATTCAACATGTATAGTACATGATTCTCAGGCTATGTCAGATGCAAAGCTTTGGCATGCACGCTTTGGTCATCTGAATTTTGCTAGTTTGCTATGCTTGCAGAAATCTGAAATGGTTTCCTCTTTGCCCAAAATTGAGGCACCTTGAAAACATGTATGTGAAGGCTGTATTTGGGGAAAAATGCGGCATTCCTCCTTTCCAAAAGATGGTTCAATTCGAGCTACTCAGAAATTACAGCTTGTTCACAGTGATGTTTGTGGTCCTATGCAGACACCCTCTTTTGGAAACTATCTTTACTTTGTGACTTTCATTGATGATTTTTCTGGGCATGCATGGGTATATCCATTGAAAGCAAAGTCCAAAGTGTTCCTGTGCTTCAAACGGTTTTTGGTTTTGGCTAAAAATATGTCAGCATGTAAAATGGGCACCCTCCGTTCAGATGAAGGGGGGGATTATATGTCTTCTGATCTTAATGCATTTCTAGCTGAACATGGGATAAAACATCAGTGTACAGTGCCATATACACCTCAATAGAATGGATTTGCTAAACGGAAGAACACGTCACTCATGGAGATGGCGAGGTGTATGGTCAAGAGTCAAGCTTTACCACATATTCTGGCTTGAGGCTATCATGTGTGCAGCATATGTACTTAACACGTGTCCCACTAAACCACTGCAGTCTATCACTCCATATGAGGCTTGGCATGGTCACAAGCCATCTGTTGCTCATCTATGTGTTTTTGGTTGTGTGGCATATGCATTACTACCTGAACAACATCGTAGGAAATTGGATGATAAAGCAGTAAAATGTATTTTTGTTGGGTACAGTTCTAAAAGCAAAGGCTATTGTATGTATCATCCACATACTAAATGCATTTTGGTTAACCATGATGTTTTTGTAGAGCATGCTATTCAAACTTTACTTTCATGTATGAAGAAGGTATTTGTTAGCTCCAAAGACATATATGATACTTTGTTGTCTTTTTTTATAGGTGGACAATCTAGTGCTAGTCCTATTGAGGCAACTTCTGAGCCTTTACAAGTTTCATGTGATGATGCAGATCATTCCATTTCTGATGCAGATTTGCATGATGCACTTGTTGATGAGAGAGTTGATATTGAGCAAGCAAAAACTATTCCAAAATGGCTAGTGTTGACTTTGCATTATAGCAATTTAGATGCACCTCTATCATACCATACTTGTTTAGACTCTCACAGTGCCTCTTTCACATGAGATTGCTATGCTATGGCTACCACTAGTCTCTGTGATGAGACCGAACCTATTTTGTTTGATGAAGCACAAAATTCTAAACATTGGATGGCTGCAATGCAATCTGAATATGATACTATCATGAAAAATGGTACCTGGACTTTATGTGACTTGCCTCCTAGCAAGAAGGCCATTGGAACTAAGTGGATATACAAGATGAAGCATAAACCTGATGGAACAGTTTATAGGTATAAGGCTAGGCTTGTTGGAAAGGGTTATGCATAGGAAAGAGGCATTGATTTTGATGAAACCTTTGCACCTACATGTTGAATGACAATTGTTCATAGCATCTGTGTGCTTGCAAGTCATCGCGGTTGGAATGTAAATCAATTGGACATTAAAACAGCATTTTTGAATGGTGACTTGCACGAAGAAGTGTATGTTTTTTAGCCCCATGGCTTTGTGCAGAAAGGGCATGAAAACCAAGTGTGCAAGTTAAAGAAGGCCTTATATGGTTTAAAGCAAGCACCATGTGCTTGGTATGAAAAGATACATGCCTAACCAATTGCATATGGTTTTGAGAACAGTCCAACTAAAAGCACCTTATATGTTAAGCGTGCTAATGATGTGCTTCTCATCATTGTTGTGTATGTTGATGACATGCTGCTCACTGGTCCTCATGAGAAGCATATTGCTAATTTCAAGGCTGATTTGCATGCCTCATTTGAGATGTCTAATTTGGGGCATTTGCATCAGTATTTGGGCATTCAGTTTATGCAAGTTGATGGTGGAATAGTTTTGTGTCAAATCAAATATATTGACGCATTATTATAGTGTTTTGGCCTTGAAGACTATAAACCTATTACCACACCTATGGAGATAGGTTTACCATTGAGTCTTCATGATGCTGGAGACGCATTTGATGTTGTTCTCTATTAGCAGGTTGTTGGATGCTTGATTTACTTGTGCATTACTCGACAAAATATTCAATTTTCTATCTCACAAATGAGCATGTTTATGCATTGCCGAGCTGTCAAGCATTAGCAGGCAGTTAAGCACATCTTTCACTACTTGAGTGCTACCTGGCTACTTGGGTTGTTTTATCCCAAGGGGGGATCACTACCACCAAATTTGCATGCTTTTCTGACTCGGACTTGGTTATTTTCTATGACACTCGTGTGTCCACTAGTGATTTTTGCTTCATGCTTGGTAGCTCGTGCATATCTTGGTTGAGCAAGAAGCAGCCTACTGTGGCCACTTCCAGTTGTGAGGCTTAGTATAGGGTAGCTTTCATATGGACTGTTGAGTGTGTGTGGCTCAGATGCCTTATGGCAAATTTGGGTGTTGGTCAGTCTTCTGCCACGACCATCTTCACTGACAATCAGAGTGCATTAGCAGTTGTGAGGAACCCTCTGTTCCATGCTCGCACTAAGCACATTGAGGTGCATTATCATTATGTCAGGGAGAGGTTCTTTGCTGGAGAGATCTACTTGGCATATGTGCCCATGCAAGAAAACATTGCAGACCTTTTCATGAAGGCTCTGCCTAGGGAGAAGTTTGAAGCTTTCCGCAAAGCTTTAGGCTTACTTCCTTTTGTGGATTGATTCTTTTTTCCCTCTTTAGGAGGTTTTTCCCTCGGCTTGTATATATGCCTATAGCCCTAACGGGTTACTTATCTTTGTACATTTTGGTGGTAATACATTCAGTATTGTGTGTTGTGCTCCAAGCTTCTTCTTCTTCCTTGTGTTGTTCACGTGCTTCCGTAGATGTCTAGCTCCAATGAGGGGCATGTTATCAATTATGGAATATGTTGAATTTTGGAATATGGAGTTTAAGTTATTGAGTTATTAATGTGTTTTGGTGTTTTGATATAGCAACTGAAGGTTCATGAGGGCATGAATAGGCGTGGACATTTTGGATGTGTCAAGACATGAATAATAGGACTTATATTTTATATATAGTTTGTAAATAAAGACCCACACATAAGGTTTCTTTATATATATAGGTAGTGATGTGTGTGAACACACTAAGACTGCCATGGCACTTTTTGTTAAAAATAAAGAAGTAAGCTCGTATATATTTTTGCAAAAATGATTTTCATGTGTGTGAACACACTAGGATCATCGGGGCACTTTTTTCCCTCTTTAGGAAGTTTTTTTCCCATGCTTGTACATACGCATATAACCCTACTGGGTCACTTATCTTTGAACATTCTCTTGTAATACATTCAGTATTGTGTCTTGTGCTCCAAGCTTCTTCTTCTTCCTTGTGTAGTTCATGTGCTTCTGTAGACCTTGAACTCCAACAATTTTTTCTAGAAAAAGTAGTAAAAATAGTGGTTAAGATAAGAATCACTATAGATCGCAATTTATGTAAATAAATGCAAAGGATCTCCATAAAAGAGAGCATCTTTTAATTTTCATGCTTGCTTTTTGAAGTTGCCATCATTGTAATCTCTATTTTCATCAGTCAAAATTCCTATAAATACATGCACTCTACAGACCTGTCGAAAAAAATGGGTGGGGGATACTACACCCAATCTTGTGTATTGTCTCATCTATTATGCATCTCTATTTTTCTATGTGTTTTTAGTACCCGTATCCTTTGTGTGTGCATGAATTTAAGATCCTTACAACATATCCAAAGTACTTCACACGTTCAATATGCAGGATGGAAAGGCAATGAGTACACCTTTACCCACATACATGAAATTGAGCAAGGATGATTGCTCCAAATCAGATGAGGAAAAGGAATTCATGACCAAAATTCTCTATCAGTCTATTATTGGTAGTCTCATGTATGCTATGGTAGCCATGAGACCAAACATTGCATTTATAGTGGGAGTTGTGAGCAAATATATGTCTAATCCTGGCAAGAAACATTGGAAAGCAGTCAAGATGATTTTGAGATATCTGAGTGGCACAAAGGACAAGTTTCTATGCTTAGGTAGATGAAAAGCATCCATTATTGGTTACACAGATTCTAATTATGCTACATCGGACTATATTTTTCATTTTGATGGAGGTGCTATCTCTTGGAGATCTCATCTTCAAGAATGTAAAACTATTTCCACCACAAAAGGGGAGTATGTTGCAACAAGTGAGGCATGTAAGGAAGCATTATGGCTTTCTCATCTTGCTTGAGATATGGGTATACCTCAGCATGTACCTCGTTTTCTCAGTGATTGTCAGAGTGCCATTGCTTTGGCTAAGAACCTAATTTATGATGCAAAGACCAAGCAAATTGAGATGAGGTATCCCTTCATTAGAGATTGCTTAGCCATTGAGCATATGATTCTTGAGAATCTTCATATTCAAGATAATGGTGTAGATGCTTTGACTAAAACTCTACCACAGTATAGGTTTCGGCACTATTGTCACTTGATTAGGGTTACTTGATTCATGATCTCACACAGTTACTTGTATACTATGTAACATGCCTATCAAGTGGGAGGTATAGTTTGTATACTTACACTCAGATATAATTCATATTTCTCCCATAGTCACTTTGGCCATATTGGCCTTTAGTGGGAGATTGTTATCATTCGTGCCCATGTGAAAGTTCAAATGGTTGTCAAACACTTTTGTATATGTTATTTAATAAAACATCTAGTGGCCTTGTCAAACACAGATTCTATGTTCAATCATATTTGTAAGAAGTAGGAAATTCATGTCTGTGCTCTCCACATACTATGTGTTTTCTGCATATTCTATAGGCCCTATGTAGAGTACTATGCACAACATCTAGAGCTCGGTTTTCTACCCTGAGGGTCATTGTGGAGCTCTCAAAAAGGAGAATCTATTGTGATGCATCTCCATCACACCACTTCAACACCTACTTGTTCAATGTCGAGATGGTGCTTGAGTCCATTGAGCCAACAATGCTTATCTTCATTTCTTCCGCTATCATTGATCCAAAGAAGTCACTCATTATCAGAGAATGTGCATAATAGTTGAAGTTACTACTTCTTTACATTTCATGATAAATGTGCATCTTATGCTCTTGTAATTCATGCATATGTTTTGAAAGAGTAGACATACACTTTTATATTTGTGCATATACGTTTCGTTCCTTTCTAGATTAAAAAATTAACATTGGCCATCCAATACTTCAAGTTGATCTTACGTAGGAAATCAAACATAACGAGATGATTTATGAAGAAGAGAGATACCTCTTCGTTCAATAACCATGTGCTCCATGCACAACCTTGTCTATTGCACCATAGCGTATCATTTGTACTTGTATTAATCAAACATAAGGCCACCTTACATGGCATTGCACAAGACATGTTTGTTCAAAACATATGCACAAGAGGGACACCTTGTAATGTGAGGATATTTATCACGTGTATAATTTCTTTTCCTACTCGTATTTTTTTTTAGGTGCCCTCACTCATCTGAACACACAAGCTACAAGAGAAGTGGAATCATGATCTTCACTTAGATAACTTAGCCCATTTCAAGTACATGTTCTAAGTTAAGCTGATGTTTGCCTTCCTCAGAGGATACATGTTGACTGTAGGCATGTACATGGTCGACACATTAGTTACAGTCAATCATCTTCATCAAAATATACATTTAGTCACTTCATGCACACAATTTATAGAGTTATGCGACTCGAACTTATCTCACGTATGAATTTTTCTCTTGGTTCAAGATCAGATGGGTTTGTCAACAATCTTGCTTTTTTTAATAATGTCACTACAAGATCTTCAAACTAGTCAATCCTTGAAGCTTCAAAGTAGGTTTTCTATTATATTCTTACAAGAAAAGTGAGAAAATTTATGTATGGGTTTTAGCTAAAAGCTCATGCAATATGATTACAACATTAGGGGAAAAAATGAGCCCTGTATGGGTGTTGTAAGGATTCCTAATTTTTAGGGATTAAAAAGCTTAATCTAGGAGATTAAGAGCCCATGGAAAACCACTAGTGGTAAGTTCCATGTAAGTCTAAAACCATGAAGATGGGACCTTTTCTAGAATTATCTCCTAGGCATTGTGGACCATTCACAATACTAAAGAGAACAGGAAACACGGTTTACCAACTCCAACTTCTAGAAGATATTTAGATATCCATTGTTCATGATAGCCGAGAGAATACTGGGGGAATGTGATACGCTCATTCCTAATAGTGAGATGGTAGAACCTATTGTATTCCACATGAGCCAAAAAGAATACTATGCACCTGAGAGAACTGGACTAGGAGTCACCTCCCTAGTAAAGTGGAAAAATAGTTTAGAGGGTAGTGCTACATGAGACTATGTGCTCTCATGTAACACCCTTCAAAGATGTTTTCCCACTTTTGGTCTACCTTTGCAAGCATCATCTTAAGGGGAAGGATAAAGGGAAACAACACAATAGATTATGATGTAGATAGGGTACATAGGGTTGAGTTGAATACATATCCTAATATTTCCCTCTATTTTAGTGTGACCTTCAAATAGCATTTTTTATGACAAAATGCACTGAAGGGGAAGGAAATATTACATGGAAGCTAGAAGTAGGAGGAGGTGAGAACCCTCCCTTAGGATCCTACACACATGGGCTCTCACATGAGTGCCATGTGGCACTCATGTTAGAAGACATAGGGAATCTCTACCTTATGGAAAGAAAAGGGAGATATTAGCATAAGGGTACATGGTTGGGAGGAAAGATAGTGTTGAAATATCAAGCTTAACATGTGATTATCAAGGATGACACATATCACTTTTTCATTTTTCTGACATGTATAGTGGTCACGCAGGTATATGTAAGGAATACTTCATTGAACTTTACTAGATTTACCTACCAAGAGTGAAGGCACATTTATTTCTTGCCAGCTTACTCATTCGCGAACATTAGGATTTTCCTTATGTATTGTTCTTTATATATTGCACTAGATGTATTTTTGTATTAAGTCATTCTTATACATTCCTTTTATGTAATAGAAGAAGAAGAAGAATATTCTTCTTCGTTGCCTCGATTTGTGTGTGTGCTCCTCTTTGACAGTGAGAGTGTGTCTGTGAGCTCTCTTCCTTATCTCCTTCCTTGTGACATGGTATAAAAGTCAGTGTGGCTATAGAGAGCTTGTGGAGAAGGCCAATGGTGGAGTATGTGAGAAGGTGTGGAGAAAGTGTGATTCACAAATGACCTCTAATTGCTACAAAAATTGGCTTGAAGGTAGAAGGAATCAAAATACTTTTAGTTTAGAAGCCATCTCAATCTCCATATTGAGCTTGCAAGGTGGGGCCCATGGAAATGTCAAGTCAATTTGCAAAACTATAACTTGCATTTTGTTTGCCAACACTAAAATATTCTAGATCCATAATTTCAAGTGATTCAGTGTACTGTTGATACACAAAAATTGTGTTTTTCTGAGATCAAATTGTCACGTCACAGTGTGACAGTATTCAAGAATAGGTATTGCTTCTATTGTTTGTGTAGTGTTGTAAATTGTTGTAGAAATTTCAAGTGCTGATAGAATGAGTCAGCTTATGAGTGCTAAGTTGGACAAGAACAACTTCCATGCTTGGAGATTTACAATGATGAATTTCCTGATGGGAAAAGGCTACTAGAAGTACATCAAAGGGGAGAACAAAAATGCTCTGTAGTTACTAGAGAGGAATTAGATTGCAGACCAGTTAAGAGCATATGAGGAATGGAATCAAGGAGCGCCAAAGGTAATGTATTGGCTATCTTTTTGCATATAGGATAGCATGGCCGCATATAGGATGCCAAGACTCCAAAAGAGGCTTGGAATAGTTTGCTCACATTGTATGAGACCAATATAAGCACAGAAATTGCAACTCAAGAAGGAGTTGCATACATTAGAGAAAAAGGGCATGTCAGCAAGAGACTACACCCTAAAAATCAAAAGCATATGAGTCACTTGCATCTATTAGCATGAATGTAGATGATGAGGATAAGGTGGAATTTTTCCCTCATGGTTTAGGAGCTACATATAAGCAATTCAAAACATCTATTTAGACCAGGAAAAATATTCCAAATTTTGCTGATCTAGTGTCCATGTTGATTATTGAAGAAAAGAATCTTGATTAGGACTCAAAATCCATAGGAAAATCCAGTTTTGAGCAAATATTCTACTCTCGTAGAGGTAGAGGCTTCGGAAGTGAAGAGGAGACAATAACCAAGACCAAGGTCAACAACAAAATCATGCAAGAGGTAGAGGATAATTTTGAGGCAGGGAAAACCAAAGAGGTCTTAGAAATATCCGAAGAAATGATTCAATTAATGATAGTAAAGGATGCTAGAATTGTGGTAAACTTGGACATTTTGAATGTGAATGCAAGTTGAAGAATCGAAATAAAAGAAGGCAGCAAAACAATATGCATCCACAAGTGCAGATGATAGAAGTTGTTCACGGTCCAACATCACATGATGAATATGATGTCTACTAATGTTTCAAAATCAAATGGTAATGCATGGGATGTTGATTTAGGTGCTTCAAATCACATGATCAGTCATGCATCACATCACAAGTGATGTTGGTACAAGTGATGACACATCACACCCTATCGAACATAGAGGAAGCATAGCACTGTCTATGGGGGATGAGAAGGTAAAACATCTTGCTGATGTGCTGCATGCTCCAAATATAACAAAGAATCTAGTTTATGTTGGACAAATGGTTGATCAAGGATTACAAGTTAGGTTCAATGCTTATGGGTTATATGTAGAGGAGTACAAATAGGAGGGAAGATTGATTGCCAAAGGAAACAAAGTGGGTAGGATGTTCACCTTAAATGTGAAAATTCCTAAATGAATGTAGCCATGTTTGCAAAAGGTACAGGAGTTATTGTTGATATAGAGATCTGGCACAAACAAATTGGACATGCAAATTTGTAGAGGCTGAAGTTAATTCAATCAAAGGAGATTGTCAATGGATTATCAAATTTCAAGGTTTCAGAGATGCAAAAGGTATGTGCAACATGTCATTTTGGTAAATAATCAAGAGCATCATTTCTGCATGACAAGCATGTGAGTGAGAATGTGTTGGAAATAGTGCATACAGATGTTTGGGGTCCTGCAAAGGCCACATCTATGGGTGGTTGCAGGTTTTATGTTACTTTCATTGATGAACATACACGAAAAGTATGGGTATATTTCATCAAAGAGAAGAGTGAGGTGTTCACTCACTTCTAGAATTTTAAGGCTATGGTAAAAAAGTAGATAGGAAAGTATATTCAAACATTAAGATATGATGGAGGAGGCAAATATATGTCAAATAAGTTCGGTATCTTTCTAAAAAGTCATGGAATTTGATGGTAGTTTTCATGCAAGTACACACCACAACAGAATGGCATTGCTGAATGCAAAAATAGACATATTGCAGAAATAGCAAGAGCCTTGATGGTTGAGAAGAATATGCCTCATTGTTATTGGGCAGAAGTTGTGCACACTGTTGTATACATCATGAACAGAACTGTGACTGCTGTTGTACATCAAGTTACACCTAAAGAGAGGTTTACAAATAAAAACCCAAACTTATCACATATGAAATTATTTGCCTATATTGCATATGCACATGTTCCACATGAGTTGAGGATGAAGCTTGATCCGAAAGTAGAAAAATGTATCTTCATTGGATACTCCCTTGAGAAAAATAGATATAAATGTTATAACCCACTCATGCGACATGTGAAGGCAAGAAGAGATGTTCCGTTTGATGAAATGTCAAGCTTCTATGCAAGTGCCAAAGAAGGACGTAATCTTAACTCAAATGACAAATGAAATGCTGAAAAGTCAAGTGCGGAATCTCAAGTTTTGAGTGGACCTGATGCATCACCAAGCAATAGTTCCAACTCAAATCCATGGAGTGGAAGATTGCATGGAAATTTAAGTCTAGCAAATTCATCAACTACATCAAAGAAAGGTAAAGAAAAGCTTTTTGCTTGTAGTAAGACATTTATAGGTTTTGAAGACATTGATGGAGATTCAATCGATTCAAAAAAGAGCCTTAATGAGGCACTTGGATTGCCCTCTATGATGACTCCGAAAGTAAGAAAGGCACATGGAAATGATACATAGAGAAGTGACCCAGCACTAAGAAGATCTGGGAGGATGTGAAACTCAATGCAACAATTGACATATGACAGTTACATGGCTCGTCATTGTGCCTACATGACCAAGGTAATACAAGATGTTGAACCTCTTGGGAATGGAGATTGGGAGAAAGTTATGGATGAGGAGATGTCTTCACTTTACGGAAATGAAACATGGAAGCTGGTTCCATTGCCACAAAGAGAGAAACCCATAGGTTGCAAGTGGGTTTACAAGGTAAAGCACAATGCTAATGGTAGAATAAGTAGGTATAAAGCAAGATTGGTAGTAAAAGGATATGCATGGACATATGGCATTGATTATGAGGAAACATTCAGCCCTATAGCTAAAATGTCTATGTTTAGAGCACTTGTTGCATTAGCTATATCAAAAGGATGTACTTTGCATCATATGGATGTGAAGAATGCTTTCCTACATGATGAATTACATGAAGAAGTATACATGGACTAGTCACATGGATATGAAGACTCAAAGCATCCAGAATATGTTTCTAGGTTGCAAATGACTTTGTATGGGCTTAAACAAGCCCCTCAAGCTTGGCATGCAAGGATTGTTGATTACTTAACCACCATTGGATTTTCTATGTGTGATGCACATCATTCATTATGTGCAAGGAAGAGTGATGATGGCATCATGATTGTGACTATTTATGATGATGACTTGATTATAAATGGTGATAAAGCATTAAAGAGGTAAAGCAACTCCTTTTGCAGGAATTTGACATGAAAGATCTTGGTGTGCTGCACTATTTTTTGGGTATTGAGTTTACACATACAAAAATAAGTATTTGGATGTCGCAAAACAATATGCCTTGAGTATGTTGCAAAAGTATGGTATGGCTGATTGTAAGCCAATCTCTATGCCATTAGATTGGAATTTGAAGTTGGATACATCAGGTGAAACATTGGAAAATGCTAATATGTACAGGAAAATTGTGGGAAGTTTGATATATCTCACAATTACAAGGCTTTATCTATGCTTCAGGGTTGGACTTGAAAGCCAATTTATGAGGGTTCCTAGGAAACTACATTTAGATGCTCTAAGGTGCACTCTACATTATGTGAGTGCTACTTTGGATTATGCATTGTTTTATGAACCAATGTAGATTTGCATGTTCATGAATGCACTGATGCAAATTGGGCTATTATTATTCCAGATAGAAGATCTACTAGCGTCTTTCTATTCTCACTTGGGAGTGAAACTATTACATGGAGCAACAAGAACCAATCCACTATTGCTTTGTCCAGTACATAGGCTGCATATAGAGGTGTTGTAATGGCAGCATGTGAAGCATCATGGTTAGAGATGTTACTTGCAGATTTAGGTGTGGAAGTGCAAAAGCGGATCATGATTTATTGTGATAAGACTTAGTAGCATTTAGTTAGCACAAAATCCCATGTTTCATGCTAGAACAAAGCAATCAAGGTACATTATCACTTCATCAGAGAGAAGGTATTAGAAGGTGATATTGATCTTGTTTATGTAAGGATAGATGAGCAGGTTGCTGATATCTTTACTAAAGCACTTGGAGCACAGAAGTTGAAGAAGTTTTGGAAGATGCTTGGATTAGAAGACATGACGTTGAGCTTGAGGGGGAATGCTGAGATATCAAGCTCAACATGTGATGATCGAGGATGACATGTATCACTTTTTCATTTCTTTGACATGAATAGTGGTCATGCCGGTATATGTCATGGATACTCCATTGAACTTTACTAGATTTACCTATCGAGAGTGATGGCACATTTGTTTCTTGCGAGCTCACTCATTTGCGGACATTAGGATTTTCCTTATGTATTGTTCTTTATATATTGCACTAGATGTACTGTTGTATTAGGCCATTTTTGTACATTCATTTCATCTAATAGAAGAAGAAGAAGAATATTCTTCTTCCTTGCCTCAATCTCTGTGTGTGTTTCTCTTTGATAGTAAGAGTGTTTGTGTGAGCTCTCTTCCTTATGTCCTTCCTCATGAAAGATAGAACATATCTCTCATGTGTCTTTGTTGACCTTGTAGCATCACAAATCATATTTGTCAAACCAAGGAGCATCTCACAAGACCCAAATTTCACATAGAAGCATTCAATAGACACAATGGTGCTTCATTAGCATGAGATTAACAACACAATGGTGCTTCATTAGCATGAGATCAACAACAAACTATGTGTGAAATAAGATGAAAGCGTCATTAATCATGTGTCTTTGTTGACCTTGTAGCATCACAAATCATATTTGTCAAACCAAGGAGCATCTCACAAGACCCAAATGTCGCATAGAAGCATTGAATAGACACAATGGTGCTTCATTAGCATGAGATTAACAACAAACTTTGTGTGAAATAAGATGAAAGTGTCATTAATCACACACATAAGCTTAATCACATGCATAATCATGTTTCTAATCAACAAACTAACGTGTCACAAGCATGAGGCCAAAAAGGAACAAGCACACAAGCATATCAAGAAGACAACAAAGAGCTCTCCAAGCATTCCATAAACTAACATGATCTCATTATCTCCAAGAATGCTCCCCAAAATGAGAGGTAGTGACCTCTTTATATACAAAATGGGCAAAATCCATGCTATGTGGGATTTCTCAACTAAAAGGAGAATGAATCTCTGTAGCTCAATGATGAGTAGCACCTCCTTTAATGTCAATCCGGGAAGACGTGAGGATGGTATGAAGACCTCGAGCAAGTAGCGGCACAAGTGCGTGAGTGAGAAGCACACAAGCATGCACACACATACACACACACGCGCACACACGGCAAGACAAAGAGAGAGAATCAATGGAGTTCTTTAGATTACTTTCAATAGCTCTTACAAGTTCGTTTCAATTACAATCTAACCTCAAAAATGAGCTCTCTAGCTCTTTTTATAGTTTTTGACTAGCTTTTGGCCCTGTCCAGACCTAGTGTCCGGCCTAGTTAAAAATTAGGTTCCAGGGCTTATTTGAGGGCTCAAACGAAGTCTAAAAATTATGAAAATTGGTACGATGGTACTTCTAATACTCCTCAAGCTCGAGGACTCCTCGGCTTGCACAAAATGGAGTCTAATCTACCAAAAACGGGATTTACAATGTTTGTGTAGTGATTAAAATCACTTGGGTTGTACATAATCTATGGGAAAAAATGATCTGGCCTTGTTGCCGTATTGTGCATGACTCCTTTGTTGCTTTGTATGCCAACACTCCCCCCTTCCTAGCGTCTGTCGCCCCTGACAGACCTTTGTTCGCGCGGGTGGTCGATGTAATATTGGATGACATTGGTGGCCAGTTCATGTTCTCCTATCCTTAAGCCTCTTGCTAGATCGGCTTCCAATGCCTCCCAATTTATTGCACCGGGGGTTTCTGGTTGCGGGGTGGTGTAGTACTCTGAATACATTGCTTGTTCACAAGCAAACAGTTGAAGCAGATGTGTCGGCTTTGGTGCGAAAATCTCCGAGTGGTACTCCCAGAAACCTGATCTGAACATTTCTTCGAAGGTCTGTTTGTAGCAGGCGGGGAGGTACTTGATGCGTGCATGCCAAGCGTAAGCCACACGGATACTGGGGGTGGTGCTCATGTCATACACCAAGTCGTAATTTCCATTGCTAAACCCCGGAAGACGTACCTGTGGTGCGGCTGCATTTCTAAAGGTCTTCAGCACTACTTGCATCATATCTAAGATTTTAAGCATCATTTGCGCTGCTACATCTTGCATGGGCTTCAAGCGCGGCATCCAGTGGCGAATGGTCCCCATCATATATGCTACCGATGGTGGTCCTTGTGGTGGCGCTATGTACGGGTAGTTCAGCCATTCCTTGCATTGCGCATTGTTCTGTACCTTGATATTAAATGCCTTCCACGACCTGCGGCGGGGGACTGGACCGTAGCATGGGTTGTACAGGAGGTGCAACGGTGCGTTGTTCCATGTGCGTAGCATTTCTGGATAAGTCTCTAAAAGTTTCTGCCGCCATGTTGGTTGACGAATCTTGCCTTTTCCCACCTCTGGAGGAAGGTCTTCGGGTTGAAATTGGGTCGCAAAAGTAGGAATCTGACCCGTGACTCTTTGTATTTCTGCATTATAATCAGCCAAGATAATATAATATGGCCTGTACTGGAGTTCCGATGAGAGAATCAGGCGTCTCGATGACAAGTTCTTGAAGTAATCTGATTGTAAAACAGTCTCCTCTATGACCCTCATAGCCTGATTTTGCACTACGGTGCGCTCTTCATGCGAGGTCCCTATTTCCTCCACTTGTCGTAACCATGGCGGCCGTGGTGCCTCGAACGTGTCCTGCGCTTCTTCTGTTTGTTGGCCTCTTGGGAATGGTTGCGGATCATATTCTTCATCAAACGTTTGTTCCACAAGAATTTGCACAACTTCTTCGTCCGTGGGAGCCTCCGGAGGGGAAGATGGCCTCTCATATTGTAGTAGGCGTGTTTGCAATTCAGTTACCTATTTCTGGAGATCTTTTATGGCCTCTGCGTCGGAGAGAAGCGAAGCCGCAGAGGGGGTGGTTGGAGGGGCAGTTGTTGGGCCTTGTTGGTGTTCCTGCTTCAGTTGTCCTAGCTCCTCCGATAGCTTATCATGTGCTTCGAGCAGCATGGCATAATCTTCCAATATAATCTTGATATTATCGGGGGTCACTGCTTGAAACTTGGATGGGCTGATGGGTGCCCCCGGTGTGCTCTCAATAGCTGCCTCCAGGTTCTCTTGATTTTGTATTTGCAGACGTCTGTTCTCTTCCTGAGCAGCCGCAAGATGGCGTTTAAGTAGCGCCATATTTCGCTGAAGTTTTGAGTTGCGTTCCAGCTGTGTTCGTAGGTGACCTTCTACCACCTGCACTGCTTCCTGATCTACGTTCTGTAGTTGTACCTCCAATATATTATGGGCGTCTTGGAGGGTTTGGAACTGTGTGTGGAGGCGAGCGTTCTCCTCTTCTAGTACCGCAAGGCGGAGCTGTAGTGTCGCTGAGTGCTCTTGCAGGCGTGCGTTTTGTTGCTGGAGCTGAATGTAATTTGTTCTTAAATTTGATATACAAGCCAACATGGTGTCCAATGCATTACCTATAGATGAGTGGGGGGTGTTTACCGTGGAAGATGCATGGGAAGGGAATTGGGGAGGGGAGAAAGTGAATGATGTGTCTACGAAAGTTGTGTGTGTGGGTGAAATTGGTGGAGGGGGAATGGGAGGAGGTGAAACCGTGGGTGGAGGTGCCGTGGGTGGTGAAATGTCCATCCCTTCAGGAGTGGGTGTTAGTGTGGGGCCTGCCATATACACTGGTATGGTAGGTGGTGTGTGTGTGGAAGTGATGAATAGATGTGAAGTGGGGTGGGGAGCTGAAAAGACAGGGAATGGTTGAGGGCCTGGTTGAAAAGCCCTAGCAAAGATGTCCTGGAGGGATTGTAGAAATGGAGAGAGGGATATCGGGGGTTGGGGTCGTAAATTTGAGGAGGGCTGAAAGGGTTGCGTGGTAGCAGGGAAGCCCATGAATGTGGATCTAGGGTCAGGATGACCCGTGGCTGAGGGCGTTGGGGATGGTTGCCCTAGGGCAGGGTCTAGGAGGGGTTCGGCGGATTGTGTAGTGTTGGGGTTGTCTTCGAAGATAGGATTATCAGTGGTAGAGAATAGGGTGGCACTGGAGATCGGAGTACGGAAGATGAAGGTGGGGTCGGTGGGTTGAGTAGTCGATGTGGTTTCTACTGTTTCTCTTCTAGGAGGTGATGGTGGGGGAGTAGGTGGTAGTGGTTCGGTGGACTCCTCATGGGTGGCTGGGTGCTGTTGGCTAGCTGTCTGGGAGGTTGTTCTGATAGTTTCAAGTGTAGTAGTCGGCTCTTCTGCAACTGTAACGGGAATTTGTATATTTTTACCTGAGCGAGGTCGTGTCTGGAACCTTCGTGGGTCATATTGAACTGAAGGCCTCTGAATGGCAGTGCGCACAGCTTCTACAACTCCATATGTTTCTGCCATCAATAAGAGACCTTCCCTGTACTCTGAGTCAACTCCCGCTTCTTCCAACAACTGAGTCATAAGTACTCTGCTGCTCTGTTCAGTGAGTAATTGCTGCGATCGTACTCTTTCCATAATCTGATACAGCCTTCGGAGTTCGGCTGTATATGCTGGGGCTTCAGTGGTCTCTTCTTCATACGCTTCTTCTTCTTCCGGGTGTCCGTGTTGTTGACTTTCCTGAGTGTCACTCCAATGGACATGTCTACCGTCTGTAGACTTTCTTCTTCTTCGCGAGGATGTGCCCTGCTCCTCTGCCTCTGAATAAAACTCCACATCAGAGAATTGTGTGCTTTGTAGGAATGCTTCGAAATCCTGGGGGTCCAGTCCTTCAGCCTCTCCAGTGGCAGCAAATTCGAATTCAGGTGTGACAGGAGGAGCCGATGGGGTAGGTTGTGTCGTAGTGTCGGATTCCGACCTGGGTATCCTAATGGTAAAGGGAGGTACCGTGCCCTCTCTTAATGGTGATGCCTCAGGAGTAGTCAGGACTTCCCTTGTCTGGACACAAGGGATCGCGCCCCTCATGCGCTTGGACTGATGTGTGGATGTCTTGAGCCTTTTAAACATTTGTAATTGTGCCCAAGTTAAGGCGCGCTCAATGGGGACATCATATGCCAAGCATCGATAAATGATGCGTGTGAGTGCACAGCATCCGTTCACCACTAATTTCCTAGATGCCCGTTTGTTTGCTTCATACAGCTGATCTATAATCCACACTGGTAGCTTAATAGGTAACGCACCTGCTTCCGCCAAGTAGAGAGCAAACCAGATCTTCTTGTGTGGTTGCGTGAATCGGTCTTGACCGGGGAAGGCGAAATGTTGCATGCACATTCGGAGAGGGATGGACACATTTGGGGTGAGTGCTGCCATGTCCTTCAGCTTCACTAGTTTCCTGTCCTTCATGTTGGTGGGGACGAGAGCATCCTTTTCTGAGGGTACATGCGTGCCATGCATATTTAAAGCGTCGCTTACCAACTCCACAGTAAGTTCAAACCTCTTCAACTCGTTGTTGCCCAGCAATGAGGGGAGAACAAATGATCCGGGTTGGTCCTTATCTTCATTAGCTTGTAATGTGGAGACCAAATAGTAACATCGGAGGAGATCGGGTTTAGGTAGTGGGGCTTCAAAATATTCCGCCAATCTTGCTCGTTGCCATATGATCTGTAGATCTTCTGTGTTCTGTAAAGTCTCGAACTCCTTGGAGAAAAATTGGAATCGCACCCATGATCTGTCATACTCGCATTTAGACTCCCAGATATACTTGGCCTCACCTAATGGACCGGGCATGCCATTGAACCAATGAGAATTCGCATGAACTCTTTCCGTGATTCCTGTAGGTGGATCTGGCACCGGGAGTTGCTGGAGGTGTTGCATCTCCACTGGTCGTTCAGTCGGGGGCACATCCACGGGTAGGCTATCCACATCAATTCCTGCAGTAAGTATCCCTACTTGTGAGCCCGAACCTGTCGCTTCTGCCATTTTTCTTCTTGCCTTCTGATTCTGTGAGAATATAGAATCATGTGTTAACATCGTAATGAACAGAATAAATCCGTTGTTGTCCCCGTTACAACATTAACATGAGGTAGATGGTGAGTTAGTGGTTAGTAAGTGCACGAAGACAGTGAGTGTAGTTAACGTTTGTGTATTCCTAGGAGACTAATGCCGTTAGTAAGTGGGGTGAATTTACAAATCGGGGTCGGGGGTTTATTACAGATCTTAGACTGCCAAATGCAGTGGATGGGCTTTGCTTTCGGTTTCGTAGAGACTCCAGAGAGCTGTGTCGGTGTCGCTGTTTGGGAATGGGGCCTTTTAGGGACCCACTTATAAGTGATTACATGCATACTCATGGGTCTTTGTGTGTTCCTAAGTGTTGAGCACGAGGGAATTCTGGTGGTACTCGTAGATGGGTTATGCTGCATAGGTTGCGGCCTTGGCTTAACTACTTGTGCCCTCAAGCAAGCCTTAGGCACCCAAATTTGTCTAGATTGTGGGCTTGCCTTCATCGACTTCTTGGGCACCCAAATAGATTTTACTTTAGCAGAAGAATTTCTGAAAGACTCCTTATTAGTGTCGTGTTGTTGGTTACTAATAAGAGCTTTTGCCCGCGTAGTTGACGGTGGTGCACCCGGTCGTTCGCCTTTCCGCACCCATACCTGGTTTATTTGCTGGGACATTCCGCTGCGCAGATATTTTTGATCTCGGACATAAGTAGTACTCTGCTTCTTCTGCTTGTGATCCGCCTTTGGTTGCTGCCTCCTTCTGGCCTTTGGAAAAGAAGGGAGATCCGTTGCATCCCTGACTCCTTTTTTGCAAATGTCATTCCTCTGCAACACAGGGTTTTGAACAAGAACAGTATGGTCATCTTCATGTGTACCCCTGGAAGGACCAGGAGTCTATGCCTTTCCTAGTTCCTTGAGTGCTCCATTGTCTAATTCTACTGTAACTCGACTATGATTGAGCCAAACCTGGAGAAGTCCACTTCTTAGGTTTAGATTGACTGCTTGGTCATAGATCCAATCCTGACCCAAGACGAGGGGTTCAGTGAGATCCTCATCTTGACACACTAGTACTTTAACGGTCATTGCCTCATCGTGAATGTAGAGGGGAAGTTCCACCTCGCCCATGCAAGGGGTTTCCACGCCTCCCAATCCTATGAGATATGCTTCCACAGGATGGACAGTTAACTGTAACTCTTGACAGTAAGACAACTTAACAGCGCTAGTGGCAGCACCTGAGTCAATCAAGGCTCTTACGGTCCTTGCACTCTTTCCTTGTCCTATATCTATGGTTATGAAAGGACGTCTATCAATTATCCTATGCGAGCTTGTTCCTGCAACTTCACACATGGCCATAGGAAATCCTTGGTCTGCATAGTCATTCGCTCCAGGCTGATCTCTACCTTGCCTTCGTAATTTCATCCTTCTGATGCGTTCTAAAGCTTCAGCTTGAGCTTCTTCTCGAACTCGCTTTTCTTCCTCTTTGCGTTTCTTAGCAGTGTTGAGTCGACTGAGCATTTCCTCCGTGAGGGGTTCCTGATACAACTTGACTCTGCAACCGCTAATATAATTTGGGAGAACATCACCCTCTAATGTGGCCAATTGTACTGCTCCGCTCGTGGAGATCCTATTGATGATCATAGGTCCGTAGCCTCTCTTTTCTAGCTTCCTCGCGTGTTGTTTTAGTGTATAGACTAAGACTAGATCTCCTGCTTTCAAGCCTTTATCCTTCACGTGGGCATCAAAGTATGCCTTCTGTCTCTTCTTGGCTGCATATATCCCTGCAGCGGCTCTCAGTCTTGTTTCTCCTAATCGTTCAAGGTCAAAGATCCTAGAGGAGAGCTCATGACCTGTCCATTCGTGCTCTCGTGCTACTCTCAATGTAGGGATCAAGAAGTCCAAGGGTAACACAGCGTTTTGACCGAATACCATCTGAAAGGGAGTGGCTTGGAGTACCGTTTTGTAGGCCACTCGGTATGCCCAAACAGCATGGTGTAGCTGTTTGTCCCAATCAGAGCGTTTAGTGTTCACTAATTTCGTCAGTACATTGCATAAAATCTTATTAGTGCTCTCAGCTTGACCATTAGCTTGAGGGTGATAAGGGGCAGACTTCTTGTGTATTACCAAGAATTCTTGGAGTAGATTTTCAATAACTTCATTCAAGAAATGAGTGCCTCTATCACTTACAAGCTCTATAGGTAGTCCATATCTCGTGAATACATTCTCAAACAAGAATTTGGCAGTTGTTTGAGCATCGTTCTTGGTTGTAGCTTTTACCTCTACCCACTTGGTGAGATAATCCGTTGCCACAATGATGTATTCCGCATGAGAACCCTTAGCTGGGGGATTAATAGGACCTACGAAGTCTATTCCCCACTTAGAGAATGCACGTCCACCCATCATAGGTTTCAGTGGCATCTCATCTTTGCGTATAGGATACTAGGTCCTCTGACAGACATCACACCGTTTCACATAGGTATGTGCATCCATGTGAAGGGTAGGCCACCAGAAGCCCGCAAACATTATTGCCTTGATCACCCGATCTGGTCCAAAGTGTCCTCCTGCTACCCCTTGGTGAGCAGTTTCCAAGATCTTGAGATATTCACTTTCATGGACACATAACCTCAGGTAACCATCTTTACCGCGCTTATATAGATTATCACCTATGAGTGAGTAATCCAAGGCTTCCTGTTCTAAACTCCTTTTCCTTGCCAGAGTCATGTCTGGAGGGAACGCTTTCGTCTTTAGGAAGGATACTAGTGGTTCACTCCATTCTGGCACAATAGATACTTGATAAAGAGTGGCGTGTTCCACAGGTGGCTTAGTGCAACAGATTGGGCATTCCTTGCACAACTTTTGGACATCCGCTTCCATAGTTGGCCAATGCACTCCGAATCTCTTTAGGGTCTGTAAAGTTCGTTGCTTTGAATGGTGTTGCTCTAGTGCACCTACATGTGCTAATTGCAACCATTTAGAGTACTCATCCTCTTCTACGCAGCAAGCCAAGATCCCTTGATCTGTGTGCTTGTACATACTTCCTGCCATGATGTGATACTTTTGGGCTTTTACGATCTCTCTATTCCGTGTGTTTACCACTGGATGGTTGGGCCCGTATGTCAATACTGGTACCAATGGCTTAGCCCACTGCGGTACCACTTCCAAATTAAACAAGTAAGCATCAGGAAGGTCATCTAGCACTCCTTGTGGGGCTTCTCCCGATGTGAGCCTAGAGAGATGATCTGCTCTCAAGTGAGTCCTACCTTTTCTTACCACAACCTCAAAGTCATATTCCATTAGCAAGAGAAACCATCTTACTAATCTACCTGTATTGCATGGCTTGTTTACTAGGTACAACAATGCCTGATGATCAGTAAAAAATTTAAACTTATTTGCAAGCAAATAGTGTCTAAATTTCTTGACTGCATATACCATGCCTAATCCTTCTCGCTCTGTAGTGGTGTAATTCCGTTCAGCCGCATTCAATTGTCTACTGGCATAGGCAATTGGAAGATCCATATTACCTTCACCAGTAGGTTGTGCGAGCACACATCCAATAGCATAATTGGATGCATCAACATGAACATGGAATGGCTTATTCCAATCTGGTGTGGTCAAGATTGGTGCTGAACACAATCTTCGTTTAAGCTCCTGGAAGGAATTCTCACATTCATCAGTCCACTCAAAGTTAGTCAAGAGTCCGTACATGGGCTTTGCGATGACAGCATACATGTGGATGAAACGTCGGTAATACCCACAATGCCCCATGAAAGCTTGTACTTCCTTGACATTCTTTGGCCTAGGTAGCTCTGCTATGGCTCTCACTTTTTCTTCGTCGGTAGATATGCCATTCTTTGACACTATGTGTCCTAGAATCTTGCCTTGCCTAACCATAAAAACGCACTTTTCTGGGTTTAGGCAGACTTGATATTCTCTACATTTGTCAAAGATTTGTCTGAGTTCAGGAATATGGGTTTGTCTAACATTGGAATGAGCGCAGAGATCATCAACATAGACTTCTAAACTCTTCCTCAGGAACTCCTTAAACACATGGCACATCAGCCTCTGGAAGGTCGCGGGTGCATTGGTAAGCCCAAATGGCATTACTCTAAAAGCAAAAATGCCCCATTCTGTGGCAAAGGCTGTCTTATGCTGATCCTCTGGAGCTATGGCTACTTGATTGTAACCCGAAAATCCATCAAGGAAGCTGTACACTTCCTTGCCTGCCACTCTTTCTAAGAGATGTTCCGTGATGGGAAGCGGATAGTTATCTCGAATCGTGGCGGCATTAACCTTTTTCAAGTTAATGCACACACGCAGTTTGCCATTCTTCTTGGGCACCACTACGATGGGGGATACCCATTCAGTGTGCTCAATTTCATAGATAAATCCAGCTTCGACCAGTCTATCTATCTCTTCCTTGATCTTAGCAGCATAATTATCGTTATATGTATAAGGCTTTTGCTTAGAGGGTTTGGCATCTGAGGTCATGGGGATGGTATGTGAGCATATGTCCGGGTCAACACCTTTCAAATCCTTGTAACTCCAAGCGAATACATCTCTGTATTCTCTTAGCAAGTCAATCAATTCGTGCTCTTCTTCCGCTGTTAGGTCATGACCTATGTACGTACATCTCTCCTCTCCTTCTTCTAGGGCCACTACTATTTTCTTGGTGGTTTCTTTGTTATCATAGGCCTCTCCTGATTGTGCCTCTCGTTTAGGCATTCTTATCATGACTCTCCTGTCATCTATCTCATACTTCTTAAAATTTTCTGGGACCTCAAACAAAGATTCTTCCTCTTCTGGTAAGGCTTCTCTCTTCTTTCGTTTCTTTCCTTCTTCCTTAGGGGTCATATGCGTTGCTAATCTTACATCATTTGTAACCTCTCCATGCCTCTGGGGTTGAAATTCTATTTCATGGAAGTATTCTTCATCTGATGCAAATGGTGGGTCCATAATGATTGACTCTAGATCGGAGTCACTTGCATCCTCAAATGCATCAAGGCTAGGTTCGCATTCTTCTAAAACTACCTCTCCCATGATTGGCTCTATGGAGAAGACTGAAATGTCATAGCCATCCTCATCACAGTGAGGTGTCCATTGTTCTTCGTTGATGGCTACGTCCATTGTTGCTAAAATTTCCGCCCAGCCATGGGGTTCAAACTCCTCATCTGGAAAGACTATAGGTGCATAGGCTGGGTCTTGAATGGGTCTATGAGTTTCGTTCGCACCTACCTCTCTGGCTTTCTCTCTCTTCTCTTCTTCTACTGCTACCTTGCACATCCATAAGTGAGTATCTTCATGCATCCATGAGGATCCAGACCCTATGGAATGCACCGATTCTGTATCATCTTTGGCTCTATGGATGGGATTCCATTGGATAGGAGGGACATCTCTATGAGAATAATCCTTGAGATTGACTTTGGTTGTAACACCTAAGTGCTGCAGGTACAAAGAATTGGACCCCCAATCCTGTACCACTTGCAACTGTCGCATGAATGGTCTTCCTAAAATCATCTCATAGGCATGATTTTTGCTGAAGTCACATATGGCAAAGGTATGTTCAAACTCGACACCACAAGTGGTGAGAGTTATTCCTTCCAGCAATCCTAGGGGTCTCTCTATGTGACCATCGGCCATTTGCAATTTCATTCTTGTTGGCCTGAGTGCTGGCTTGCCCCAACGCTTCCATAAGGAGGTAGTGGCAATTGCAACTCCTGCACCTGAGTCCAAAATTGCCTTCGTGGTGTAGTCCTGGTAGGTGATGGGAAGATAGGTGTTCCCTTCTTCACCTTCACACATATCCCCTATCTTATCCAAGGGAATTTCTGGCACTGTCCTATGGGATCCTACCTGGGAACGAGGTTTTGCTATCTCTGGTACTTGTTTGGCTACATGTTTCCATAATTCAGGTCTAACCTTGAGTAGCTCTTCTAACTTGAGATTACACTGCACATTAGTGTTCTTCACTACCTCTGTGTTCCTAGGAATGACTGAGTCGTCATTCCTTACCATGACTGTGGGTGCTCTCATACATGTGGACTTTGCTTCCCATGGGCCTGTGAAGTGGGGTAGCTCTTGTATGGAATTCGACTCAAAGTCTAATCTCTCATGAGACTGAACACTCTCATGCTCCCCGTAAATAGATGGGATGTCTTGTGGGAATTGGTCGTGTGCATCGTCCACAAGTTCAAAAGGAGGGGCGACCTCGCTTTCGTTATCCCATTTGTCTTCTTGAATCTCTCGTAGGAAGTCTGGTGCAAACCGATTCATAGAAGAAGAAGTGTCTGGCTCCGTGGAATTGGGTGCATAAGCAACCTGTGAAGGAGGGCTGATTCTATTGTTGACTCTCTCCTCGTTCTCGCAAATGGCTGGAGCACAAGCTTCTTGGGGAGGATTACTTATTCTATTACTTTTCCGAACAGGCTCACACATTCCCTGAGAAGGAATGTAGGCAACCTGTGGAGGTACTTGAGCTTTCGAGGGAGGCTCATCTGCCTTTTGGGGGGGAAGATAAGCTTCTTGAGGAGGCCCACGGGCTTCCTGAAGAGGCTGGCTTACCCGTTCTCTTGCCCTTTCCTTTCTTTGAGGGGTAGGTTCCTTTTCTGGCTGTGCTATTGGCCTCTCTATTCTTTCTAAGGAGGGGAAGTTGTCCGGTTTAGGGGCATTGGCCACATACACTTCTGATTGGTAATGATTCCTGTTTTTGCTTGCTTTTTCTTGGTCTTGATTTTTTTCTTCCTTGTCAGATCTTGCAATTATCCTCTCTAACTTCTCTAGGAATCCATCCAAGTGTAATTGCGTTTTGGCTGAGCCTGAGTAATTGAAAAGGCGACTGGCTTCAAACATAGTCTGAGCCAATGCAACCATTTTCGCGCATAGTTTGGTTCTTTCTATCTCTAGGTCAGCTCTAGGGTAGCACTTGTCATGATCCGTGACGTTTGGCCCTTCTTGGATTCTGGCCTGATATGCTTTAAGCATCATGTCTATGTCTTCGGGAGTGGGATCAGCTAATACCGATCCTGTTTGGGGTGGTGGGTGGGTTACGTGGGCTGTCTTAGAGGGTGAAGGGATGGAGGGTGATGGGGATGGTAGCGGTGGGAATGTGTGAGAGTGCGGTTGAGATGTGATCTCTATGATTTTAGCCTTGGTTTCTCGTAGACTTTCCTCAAGTTCACTCATCTTCTTTGCCCATTGCCTTTTCATACGCTCGCGGCTATCTTTCCAAGCTCTTGTCCTCTTTTTATTTTGGCTCTCAGTATCGCTAGCATCTGGGCTCTTTTCCTGGCCTACCCCTTGGTTTTGCTGCAAAGCTTGAGCTCGAGTGACTACCTGTACTGGTGCAGTGGAAGTGACACTTCCTGAGGAGTCTACCACTAACCCAACAACGTTGATAGGGGTGATTTTAGGCATGCTATTGGGGTTCTTAGGGCAATCTCGTAAGAGATGCTCTTTTCCGCAGTCTTGGCAAAAGCCTTGGATAGTCACGGACTGAGTTTGTGTAGGCGGAGGTAAGGGACAATCACGAATGAGGTGATCACCTTGGCATCTGTAGCACGGTCCTCTTGGGAATGGAGGTCTGACTTGCCTAGATTGAGGCCTAGGATTGGGATTTGCATACATGACGTTCGTGTAATCTGACTCCCAACTAGGTTCGTTTGGCTCTTCACCATAGTAGGACTCGCCATGTTCTGGAGACTGCATGTAGTAAGCCTGGGGGCTATCCACATGGGTAGAATCAAAGCTATGATCACTTGGGTCATTTTCAGAGATCAAGGGTGTTACTGGGACTATAGCTCTATTCAGGTTCTCTTCTGCAGCAGTATACTTTACCGGAATCACATTAGCTGGGGCTGGGGGTTGTTGTGCTAGCACAGGCTGAGGCCTTTGTTGGTTTTGATATTGAGGTTGGAAATTTTGTTGTGGCCTGCCATATGGTTGTGGAGGGTACTGGTTCTGGTATCTGCCTTGTTGGTAGGGCTGAGGGTAGGGTTGCCTAACCGCCTGCTTGTTGTATGGGCAATCTTGTGCGGTGTGGTTGGTGTATCTCCGTTCTATGGTGCAGTACTGGCTACTAGGGTTTACTTGGGGTTGAGCCATAATGGGACAGACGTTCGCCATATGGTCACCACCGCATGTATAGCACCTTTTCACAGGAGCAAACCTTGGAATTTGTTTGCTAGTTACTCCTAATTTCTGGGCCACTTTCTCTGCGAGTTCCTCAATTGATGTGGATTGCGTGGAAGAGTGACTAGATGCACTATCTGAATCTTTGTAGATTTTGGAAAGCTCTAGCTCTTCCCCTAGGTTATCTTCAATGTCAATGCACATGCGTACACATTCTTCTATGGTCCTAGGGTCCTTCAGATACACATAGGATCTCAATTTTGTACTCAGCAATCCATCAAGGAATAAGGCTACTTGTTTAGCGGATGTGGGTAGCTCCGAAATAGGGCACCTTTCAAGATATTGTCTAAATCTCCTTCCGGCCAATCTGACAGTCTCTTGGGGGGTCTGTTTGAAGCTGTGAATTAATGAGGATGTATTGTGTCTTATGCCACTCTTAGAGAACTCTACAATGAATGCCTCTAGGAGTTGATCTATGCTCCTGAACTGACGCTCATCTAATGGCTGAAACCATGTAAGTGCCGTGTTCCTAAGGGTTAGACCGAAGGCATTGTACTGCGTGAACAGATCTTCCACTTGTTCAGCTCTCAAGACTTGCTTGAACTCCGCCACATGATCATAGGGATCTCCTGTGCCGTCAAAGTAATTCTTCATGGACTTAACTAGCTGAGTGGGTCTCAAAGTTCTTGTGTGCTCTCTAGGTCTCGGCAGAGGGAATCCATCTACATTTCTTTGGTTCTTGTGGGCTCTATGCATCTCGGGTTCTACCCTATTCGTCTCTGTTCTCGTTCTTTCTCTGCCCACTGGGTTGGCAAAACTTACTTCTGGTCTCTCTCTACTTCTGTCTCTTTGCGTACCATGAGCTTGGGAAGTTCCAGCCCCTGGGTGACCATAGGATACATTTGATCTTGGTTGGGGGAAAATGAATTCGCCCTTCCAAGTGTAAGCATGCCTATCATTTTCTGTCACCACAAAGATCCTCTCTGAAGTGTGGTCTAAGTAGGTCACTCTACCTCGGCTATCTGGATCCTTAAACTCATAGATCATGATTGTTCCTATATCAGTTGGGTGATCCGGTTTATATCTCCAAAAGGCTTCGTCCGTTTCTCGATTGAGAAGCAAATCTAGGCACTTGTTATCTTGGGGGACCCACTCAGGCGTGATAATTCTAGTGAGAACTGATTTACCTCGAGGGGTTCTAGGTTCCGCACCCATGTTCCCTTGTTCCAGGTCACCTAAGTCCGCTTCTGAGATTACATTCCCAAAGTCATCTGTCCTATCAGGATGACTAGTGACTACATATATAGTTCCTTCTTTGTCCAGGTATGCACCATTTTCAAACTTGACAGCTGGGTGTTCTAGTCCAATGGATTGGTCAGGGTTTTTAATCTGGACCACTGATCTTCCTAGGCCGTCCTCATAGATGCTCGCACCTAATCGGTTGGTCCTAAGGTATTCCAACTGCGTTTTGTAAGGACCTTCCACCCTGTATAAGTACGGCACTCCTGAACTTCCCGTAGGTCTGTCCCTGCCTTGAGACATCTCTGACTCACTGGTCTCAGAGCTAGGGTAGTTCGATTGGTGGCTCAACTGCTGGGCCCACGACCTAGCAGTGTGGTTGACACTAGCCTCTGAAGATCTAAGGCTTTGTCTCTCTCTTACTAGGTGTCGTCCTGATCTAAGGTTCATATGCCTATCTAAATAGCCCAATTCTTTGCCCAGAGTACAACCTCGTTGCTGGTTTCTTTATATCAGTCGCTTGGTTCTTTTTATGTTGATTATCGTGTTTATGGTCTTGTCTGAAATCACGTCGTCAGGAATATTTGAATGTTGTTTCGCACTTACAGTTGATCGTTCCACGTTATGTTCTTTCCTTTATGTTGTCGACAGTACAGAGATTAAGTTTTTAGCTTGAACTCGAGTTTTTAGGTAGTCTTCAACTTGATGGTGGCCTATCGTCGCCCTGACTTACTCCTACCTCTAATCGTTCTTAGCCTAAGCTAGGATTTGACGAAGAGGAGTTGAGAATATTCCGACCTTTCTTGCCGAACCTTGCTCTTTAGTGCTCGAGAAGTTGATTCTCAAGCGTGCGCCACACCCTTGCTTGGATACTCTCAATTGCTTCTCAATAGGCCTGCATAAATCCCAAGATTAGCTCCAATTAGACCTTTCAATTGACAGACAATTTATTTCAGACACTTTTTTAATGGCCCTTGTTCCCCCTTTGGTATTGCTAGAAATTTCCTCTAGAGCTCCCTTGGTGTTCCTACCCCTCAGTGTGTCAACTTCCAAATATCCTATCTGAAAATCAATGCGTTATTCTTATAAAAAACAGTTGAGGGCGTGTAGTATATGTCAAGAGCTTTCCGACAAGCCCTAGAGCTCAGAAAATGGATTTCGTATGAAAAAGTTATGACCGTTCAGGGTTTAAGGGGTTAACTAGACAAACAGAACCTTTCGGGGGTTTTAATGCATTTTCTAAGGCCTTCGTAAGTAGATGAGTACATGAAAGTGCAATTATGCCCAAAATTTAGCCTAAATTTCCAAAAATTCACTCCTTAATTTTTTGCCGAAAATGCCTGTCTATCGCGATAGACGGTGTCTGTCGCGATAGACACAATCTATCGTGGGGGCTGTCTGTCGCGATAGACAGTGTCTGTCGCGATAGACAGTGTCTATCGTGGATTTCTGTCTGTCGCGATAGACGGTGTCTGTCGCGATAGACGGTATCTGTCGCGATAGACGGTGTCTGTCGCGATAGACGGTATCTGTCGCGGATTTCTGTCTGTCGCGATAGACGGTGTCTGTCGCGATAGACGCTATCTGTCGTGAAATTCTGTCTGTCGCGATAGACGGTGTCTGTCGCGATAGACGGTATCTGTCGCGGATTTCTGTCTGTCGCGATAGACGGTGTCTGTCGCGATAGATGCTATCTGTCGTGAAATTCTGTCTGTCGCGATAGACGGTGTCTGTCGCGATAGACAGTGTCTGTCGCGGATTTCTGTCTGTCGCGATAGACGGTGTCTGTCGCGATAGACGGTGTCTATCGCGATAGACTGAAAAAATGCAAATTTTTGAAAAACTTCTAGTGATCTAGAGTGCCCTCAAGGTGTAGGTTACAATGATAAACATGCATTCACAAAATGTTAAGATTTTCTGTCTGTCGCGATAGACAGAGGCTGTCGTCCCGGGACCTGTGCAGAGCCTGTCGTACCTGCGCACACTGCTGGGGATGATGGTACAGCAAAAAACCTGCAAAATAGCTCAGAAAACATGCAAAAACAGCACATGCAAGTTCGCTCTCTCGCTCTCTCTCACAAGTGGAATGAGGGAAATGAGGTGGAGGTGGGGATATAGTCAAAAAACTGAAATTTTTGTGATGATGGAGATGGACGTGGGAGATGGTGATGATGATGATGGTGAAGAAAGTAAAAGAAAATCGATGAGAGTGAAGAAAATACCTACAACTCCAACGCGTCAACTCTACGTCTTACCATCACACGCTCGTCCTCAAAGCTCGATCCCCGGCAACGGCGCCAAAATTTGGTGTAGCTCAATGATGAGTAGCACCTCCTTTAATGTCAATCCGGGAAGACGTGAGGATGGTATGAAGACCTCGAGCAAGTAGCGGCACAAGTGCGTGAGTGAGAAGCACACAAGCATGCACACACATACACACACACGCGCACACACGGCAAGACAAAGAGAGAGAATCAATGGAGTTCTTTAGATTACTTTCAATAGCTCTTACAAGTTCGTTTCAATTACAATCTAACCTCAAAAATGAGCTCTCTAGCTCTTTTTATAGTTTTTGACTAGCTTTTGGCCCTGTCCAGACCTAGTGTCCGGCCTAGTTAAAAATTAGGTTCCAGGGCTTATTTGAGGGCTCAAACGAAGTCTAAAAATTATGAAATTTGGTACGATGGTACTTCTAATACTCCTCAAGCTCGAGGACTCCTCGGCTTGCACAAAATGGAGTCTAATCTACCAAAAACGGGATTTACAATGTTTGTGTAGTGATTAAAATCACTTGGGTTGTACATAATCTATGGGAAAAAATGATCTGGCCTTGTTGCCGTATTGTGCATGACTCCTTTGTTGCTTTGTATGCCAACAATCTCACTTATTGATTAGTGTGGCACTCACATGCACCTATATAAGAGTGCTTATTAAACTAATTAAAAAGTATAAAAAGGTACAAATGGTGATGAATAAGAGTAGGATCCAAGAAGTACAGTTGTATTGTCAACACTCCCCCCCTCCTTGACTTTGTCATCCTTGACAAAGCTTTTGCAAGTGTGGAGCTTTTTGTGGAAGACCGTGTAGAAGTCCCTTTTGAGTGCATGATCTATGTCGTTGGAGTGTGTCTCTTTATTGTTTTCCTTATCTTGTTTTTTACATGTTCTTTGGAGTCGGTCATCTTTTATCTTTGATCTTTTGCCTCTTATAGGTGAGAAGAATGTGCTAGAATGCTCTTCTTTTATTTTTCTTTTCTCTTTTTTTACTCTTTTTTTTCAATGGGAATGTAAAAGATGAGATATGGATGATGTATGAGGATGTAATGATGGAATGTAGATGATAGATACATTTAGATCAAATCAATTGATCTCTTCTTAGTCATTGTGCATGAGTGGGGACCAAGGGTGCATGGGTGGTAAACAAAAAAGTGCCAATGCATGGTATTATGATCAGATCTTATCTTATGCATACTAACAATCATGCAACATGGAATGGATCTTGGGCAAAGTGCTTGACGGTGAAGTGATGATGAGGCTTTCCCCAATATGTGCAACTCCAAGAGTCTTCTCCTTTACATCAACCATTGCAATTGATGATACCTTTGTCCACCAACCATATGTATAATATGTGCCCTCTTTGTGTCTCGGTTAAGCTTAAGGTGCCGAATGCTTGGCCCTTGGATGAGGCCCTAGTCATGTGTATACTTGATGTGCATCTTGAACATATTTTGTGTATTGGGTAAGGTTGGGTTTTGTTAGAACATCAAGCTTACACTATGCTTGAGGTGGGTTTGATCTACATCAAAAGCTATTGCTTGGATTACATTGAAAGAATATCCACTGAAGCGTTCTTTTACCTATGTTCATTTATTGTATTTTTTTAAAAGATTTTTCATGGATATTTTACCATTGTAAAAGCCTAGATCTTTACACAGGTAAAAGTAGAAAAAGAGAGCTAATTGTCCACGAATCTGAGGTGGTTGAGTTGCAATCAATGAATCAATCAATCATCTAAAAGTAGATCAAACTAGATCTTCACTTTTCTTAGATTGTAGGAAAGTAAATTGATTCCCTCCAACAACTAATCCCACCTTCATTTGAATTCAAAATCCACTTCTAGAAGTCATGGAGCACTTCAAGAATCTATATAAAGACTTCAAATCACTTGTAGATTACATGGAAGCAATATACATACACGTGGCCATCATTGTCTTGCTCCTTCATTTTTCTGCATCATCTTCTTCAACAACAATAAGCTTGTAGAGGCTACTACTCTCTCTCATAGCTCCAAATTGGATGAGCGAGGACTCATTGGAAAGTACATAGTGCATTTTATTGCACTTATCGCATGCCTATAAGGTCTAATTGAGTCTCCATAAGCTCAAGGGTTGGTCTTGTGCCGATTGGCTAGACCAAACTTCATCGCTTCACAACTCATTTTTCTACCTCCTACAAGCTTTTCCAAGTTCTTTCGGTGGTACAAAACTAGATCAAGATGGGTGACGGATTTCCCTCAATGATTGAGAAGCTTGATTGACACAAGTATGCAGCTTGGCAAATTAGAATGGAGGCATATTTTCAAGGTATAAATCTTTATGGAATTGTAGCAGATGATAAAGCTATGTCTATTCCAAGATCCAAAGGAGGACCACACAAGGGGAGACAGATAAGCTCACACTTTGGTGCGCAAGGAATGCTCAAACAAGGTCATACATAATAAACTCTATCTCTGACTTTCTATTACCACATATGAGAGGATGCAAAACATCTCAAGAGACTTGGGATGCCCTCGAGACTTTCTTTTTTGCTAGTACCAAAGCAAGAAAGAATCATCTTTGGAACGATTTTAATCAAATGAAGAAGACACCTAAATAAACCATCATAGAGTTCGTTACCAAGGTCAAGGAGGTTGTGGATCAATTAGCATCCCTTGGAGATTCCATTTCTCAATGGGATTCAAAGTGATAAGCAATGACAATACTTCACCACAGTTTATGATTCATCATGTATGTGCAAACTCCAGACTTCAACATCTTTCTTGGACAAATCTTCAATCAAGAGGCCAGCAATAGCATAAACGAAGGTAACGCCTATCATGGTAATTCAAATAGTGTTCTATATGCAGATAAGAAGGACAAGAAGTTGAAAGGCAAGAAGAAGGAAGAAGATTAAGAGGAGGCTTCCCAAGCCAACTTCACAAGCAAGAGCAAGTGGAAAGGGAAGAAGAAAGGAACAAAGCATGAAAAAGCCAAAGTTCAAAATGTTCAAGATTGTGCCATCTATGATAAGACCAATCACACCACTCAAAATTGCTAGTTCAATGGGAAGACCTAGAAAGGAAGTGGAAGAGGTGGATATGGGACCAATAAAGGCAAAGGTGGACACAACTTAAACAATAAAACTAGAGGCCATAATAGAAGGGACTTCAACAATTATTCAAAAGATCAACCACATGAAGACTCATTGCTTCTATGAAACTAAGCCACAAAGAAGGTAAAGAAGATGATCATTTGTTCTACATAGATTCAGGATGCTCAAATCATGTTGCAGGCAACATTGCTCTTCTATCTAATTTGGAACGTCCAAAGCATAGACATGTTCAAACAGGGGATGACATAAAGCGCAATGTGGAGAAGATTGGTAATGTCAAAGCTCCCAATGGTAGGACAAAAATTTTGAGTAAGGTTCTCTATGTACCCACTATCACTAAAAACCTAATAAGTGTAGGTCAAATAGTTGAAAAAGGCTTGTAGGTTAGGTTCACCAAACATGAAGCTTTGTGGAAACATCCATGTCAAGACTTCAAGAAGATAGCTAGAGGTGAGAAGCATGGTAGGCTCTTTACTTTTGAAGTAGGAGAAACCAGGAACATAGCTCTATTCACTTTTGGGTCCCAAACCCTAAGTGAGCTTGAAGTGTGGCATAAGAGACTTGCTCATGTGAATGAAAGAACCTTGAAGGATATATGCAGGGATCAAAGTGTTCTAGGACTACCAAACATATCAAAGCAACACATGATCAACAGATGTGATGCATGTCAGATTGGGAAGGCACAAAGACAACCATTCAATCACAAAGGCTACATCCACAACAACTTATTGGACTTAGCACATACAGATGTATGGGGACCAAGTCAAGAACCTTCATTGGTAGGATCAAGGTATTATGTCTCATTTATTGATGACCATAGTAGATGGACCATTCTATACTTTATCAGGAGTAAGAATGAAGTGTTTAATTGATTCAAAAAGTATCTAGAGCATGTGGAGAATCATATAGGTAGATCACTCTAGAAGCTCAAATCTGATGGGGGGGGAATACTTCTCCAAAGAGTTTGATGAGTTCTTGCAAGATAAAGGTATCAAAAGTGAAGTGACTACCAGGTACTCTCCTCAACTAAATGGGATTGCAAAGAGAAGAAACAAGACATTGGTTGGATCAGCTAGAACAATGCTTGAAGAGAAGAGGTTGCCACATTATCAATGGAAAGAGGCTACTTCAACTGTTGTGTGCCTTGTCAATAGACCACCATCCAAATCACTTCAAGGTATGACTCCTTATGAAGCATGGCATGGAAGAAAACCTAGCCTTGGACATTGCGAGGTGTTTGGTTGTTTAGCTCATGTTCATGTACCATCACAAACAAGAGGTAAGCTAGATGAAAGGGCAACAAAGGTAGTGTTTATCGGCTATGACTCAACTCAAATGGGTTACAGGTTCTATAGTCCTTCAACCAAGCAATTGACTACAAGTAGAGATGTTGTGTTTGAAGAACACAGGTCTTGATATGATGAAGACAAACAAAAGGTAACTCTACCATATGATCTTGATTCTAATTCTCATCAATTAGGAAGCAAGCATGATACATAGGTCGAGGATCCAAGAAGTGATAGAGATGATGACCAACATGAAAGGGAAAAGGATTACAAACTATGGAAGTCAAGTGGCAAAGAAAAGATGCATTAGTGTAGAGAATGCTCTAAGCAAGCTCCTAGAAGATCAATGAGAGAAGAAACAACCAAAAAGGTATGGATATGATTCCACATTTATTACAAAACATTCAATCTACTTGGCAAAAGGCTCAATTTCAAAGGAACCCTCAACCTATGAAGAGGCAAAGGGAAACCCTAATTGGGAAAAGTCCATGAAAGAAGAAATAGGTGCATTGAAGGAGATGGACACTTGGGATTTGGTCTCAATGTCATCTAATCAAAAGGTAATTGGTTGCATATGGGTGTATAAAGTTAAACGAAACTTAGATGGATCAGTTTGCAAGTACAAGGCAAGATTAGTTGCCAAAGGATGCTCACAAACTCATGGTATATACTATGAGGAAACATTCTCACTAGTTGCAAAGATGACTACAATCAGAACATTGATAAGTGTAGCTACTGCAAGAAATTGGAGACTCCTCCAACTTGATGTAAAAAATGCATTTCTAAATGGTTGGATAAGTGAAGAGGTATCACAACCTCCAAGTTTTAAAAATCCTAATCATGGATCTTATGTTTATAAACATAAGAAAGCATTTTATGGATTGAAACAAGCTCCTAGAGCTTGGAATTATAGGTTAGTTACATACCTTCAAGATCAAGAGTTCATACCTAGCAATTTAGATCCTTCTCTATTCATCAAAAGGGATCACAATGAGGTTATCTATCTATGTGTATATGTAGATGATATTATTGTGACAGGTAATGATCTGAATGGTATTCAAAGGATCAAGAGACACATGCAAGAGGAATTCAAAATTAGTTCAAAATGAGTCCAACTGAAAAGGAAGTAGTAGATATGATGAGGAAGGTACTTGGTGGAATAAAGCTTTGCGGATTTAAATCAATGGTAGGTATTCTACCTATTAGAGAATGAAGGCTCAAGCAAACTTTAGCTTGAGGGAGAACTAATGGAACATCAAACTTACTCTATTCTTGAGGTGGATTTGATCTAGATCAAAAGCTATCCCTTGGATTACATTGGAAAAATATCCATTGAAGCGTTCTTTTACCTATTCTCATTTATTGTATTTTTTTAAAAGATTTTTCATGGATATTTTACCATTGTAAAAGCCTAAAGATTTACACACATAAAAGTAGAAAAAGAGAGCTAATCTTCCACGAGTTTAAGGTGGTTGAGTTGTAATCAATGAATCAATCAATCACATAAAAGTAAGGCAAACTAGATCTTCACTTTTTCTAAATTGTAGGAAAGAGAATTGATTCCCTCCAACAACTAATCCTGCCTTTATTTGAATTCAAAATCCACTTGTCGAAGTCGTGGAGCACTTCAAGAGTCTATATAAAGACTTCAAATCACTTTTATATTACATGGAAGCAATATACATACACTTGTGGCCATCATTGTCTTGCTCCATTTTTCTACATCATCTTCTTCAACAACATTAAGCTTGCAGAGGTTGCTACTCTCTCTACAGAGCTCCAAATTGGATGAGAGAGGACTCATTGGAAAGTACATAGTGCATTTTATTACACTTATGGCATGCCTATAAGGTCTATTTGAGTCTTCATAAGTTCAAGGGTTTGTCTTGTGCCAGTTGGCTGGACCAAACTTCATTGCTTCACAACTCACTTTTCTACCTCTTACAAGCTTCTCCAAGTTCTTTCAGATTTGACACCCATGGATGCCACATGAAGAGGTTTTAGGCTGCCAATATGTCTTGGATTCGCTTGTCCGAGCTTTGAAGTTCTTCTTAGGATATCTTTTGAGGTTTGGCTTGATTACTTTAGATCCTTTGGTTGGAAGTGGTCTTTCTTGAAGATAAGCCATGATAGGTGTAGACCATGGATTATGGATTTCTATGTGAATGGGTTGATTTTGTACAAGGGATTTCTTTGGTATCCATATCATAGTGCGATTTGGTTGGGCCCTAAGTAATTGCTTGGCCACCCAAATGTGCTTGACATTACAAGGGAAATGGGATTTCTTCTTCTCGATGTGAGGGTCTTTTGGGCCTTCTATGGGAGTTTCTAGGAAAAACTCATCCTTACATGGGGATTTCAACAAAGTGTCTCTATCCTTTGGATTGATTTGCACCTCAAAAGATATACTAATATTGTTCAAGGGATTAGTTATGGGGGAGCTAATGTCTAAGTGATCTTCTATACATACAACATTGTTATTCAATTGATCACTAGCATATGTGGTTTGGGATTGATCTAGTGATTCATCAATACATTCTTCCTTATTATACATAGAATCTCTAGAGTTACAAATGGGGAATGGATCTTCATGATTGACCATGGAAGAAGCCACATTATCTTCCATAGTATTGGTATAAAGTAATTGCTTAGCTCCCTGTTGATGATCAAAGTGTAGACCATCCTTGCTCATGGACTCTCCACATCCTCCATGCACTTGAAGTCCTCCATTGTTCCCTTCTTCAAATATTCCTATGACAAAGTAATTAATCAAAGTGAGATGAAAAATTTCCTTTTAATTCAACATGGGAATCATAATGGACATTGCTTTCACTTATGTGGGAGAGCTTATGTGGATGATGTGGAAAATCAAAAAACAAATGTTCATGCCCACATTGGTTACATTGAGTATGCATATTAGGATCATCAAGTACATCATGAGTAGGAAGGGTTTTGAAATTTTTTCATAAATGCAATCCCATTCCTCTTGACTATATTTGGTGAGCCATAAGGAACTTAACATGACATCTTCATTCATACAATCCAAAACATAGAACATTGCCCTAGAGCATACTTCATTTACAACCATACTTGTTTCAATCATGCCCAAACAATGCAAAAAATCAAAATTTGTAGGAAGAATTTGTTCACTAATAAAGGGCATCACATCAATAGTTACAAATTTCCATTCACATTTAATGTTAATTGTGGAAAAAAAACCCTAGAACAATTTCCTAATTGAGCATCCACATATATGAGTTGGCCTTTATCAACTTCAACTCCATTGGATTTTTGTTTAAGTGAGGTTGTTGTTTTTTCTCTAAAAAATTCCAAGTTCTCTTTTTTCTCCATTTTTGTGTTCTTCTTTTCCTCTTTTATTCTCTTTTTAGCTTTCTTTTTTCCCATCTTAGATGAAGCATTATTTTTTGGAATTTTTTGAATGTTTCTAGGAGTTGTTTTGGTTTTGTCTATTTTTGAGATGTGTAAATAAGTCCTAATGGGGTTTTTCTAAAAGAAAAAGGAGTTTCATGAAACATTTTCATATGGTATATTCAATCTTGGTGGGGCATGTGATGCTCTTGTCAAAGGAGGTAATTTGCAGCATATTCCTAAAAAAAAAGAATGATATATAGCAAGCAATTTGTGTAGAGAGTACATGCATGGAAGAAAAATGAAAAGAAGAGTGTGCCCACAAAAGAAAGAGTGTGCGAGACTCAAAATGAGTAGACCATGAAATGGGTAAACTCATGTGGATTAGAAATGAGCTTGCCAAGAGCATGGAGTAGGCTCCTCAAGATTCTAACCAAGTACAAATGGGGGGAGAGGCCCTCTTATATAGATTTGGGAGGGGCTCTCCAAAGTACATCTCATGTGGGATAATTCCCCTGAAAGGAGAATGAATACAATGGTAGAAGCGAATGGCAAGGTACCCAAATACAAAGGAAATACAATATAAAATGGAAATAAACTAGAAATGGAGTGCCTCCTAGATACAAAATGGAGATGCACTCATGCGGATACAAATGTAGATGATGTAGGAGCAATCATGTCATCAACACCCCCTCTGCAACTCCATTTTGGAGCGGTTGAATGCTATAGAGGTCCACCAAGCACTGGAGCGAAACTAGAGGTAGAGCGTTCGTGAACATGTGTGCCAGGTTCTCCTAAGAGGTACACTGCTCCAGAGCAATCTCTTGAGACATGAGCTTCTCGCGGATGAAGTGGTACTAGGTCTTGATGTGCTTTGTCCAAGCACGGAACACTAGATTCTCGGCGATGGCCAAGGCTGACTGGTTGTATGTACATATGCATGTCAGAGTAACCTGCAAAACATCAATGACAGATAATAAACATCAAAGCTAAATGGCCTCACATGCTACAAAGTTGGATGCTCGGTACTCAGCCTCGGTGGACGATAGAGCAACTATAGGCTGCTTCTTACTTGCCCAAGAGATAGGTCCTGAGCCAAGCAAGAATATGAACCCAGAAGTAGACCGTTGAGAATCAAGATCACCAACCCAATCTAAATATGAATATCATGCGAGTTTGATGCCCCCTCTATACCAAAGACCATGATGTCGGGTGAGGGCAAGGTATCAAACTAGTCTTTGAGCAACATCCCAATGAATCTGACGAGGCTGATTCAGTCTTGTGGATACCAATCTTGGGAGCTCAAGGAGTCGTGACCACCAAGTAAGTACTCTCCAAGTTCCAGTTCCAGTTCTTGTCTTTTTCCTTGTTCTAGTCTTGTCTAGTCTAGTTCTTGGACATCCTGTAGTGTCCTCTTGTAATCTCATACTACGAGATCCCTATGAGTTCTTTCTTGTTCTAGTTCATCTCCCAGAAGGGAGTTCTTGTAATCCAGATATCTTGTTTCATACTTATGTTCCTGAGTTGTGGGATCTCATGTATCATCTCTAGTCGAGTTATTCATACCTGTATTCTTGTATCGTTTTCCCTTTGTGGGTGTTCTTTTAATCAAAAGTGTATTTCTGAAATCTTGTCTACTGTAGTCAGAGAGCACAATCTAGTGCTCCCCTGACATTTTGACAAGACTATCTTCATCAAGACTAGGCACCATGGATTCCCTATGCAAGGAGATTCAAATCTACCGTAAAGAAGTTGATTGAGCATGTCCAAGAGATGAAAAGATTGCTACGACAAGATGATCGATCAGTTTCAAGCTATGCTTTGAATATCAAGATGTTGTTTCGTGGAACTACATATCAAGAAGACTACATGGTTAATCAGTTTCGAAGTGGCCTCAAAACTGAAGTCAAATATCTCTTGCTATCCATGCCTTGGAGGATGTTATCAATCAGGCAGTTCAATGTGAGAATCAATTATTCAAAGAAAGCCAAGTCCAAGAGATAGAAGTGTTGCATCATCAAGACACTGTTCCTCAAGAATCCGAATCAAGAATCTTTGAAGCTCGAGAAGTCATTACAAATGATATGGAGCATACAAATTATGAAGATAACAAGAAGATAAAGGACAAGGAGGAGTTCATGTTCAATCAAGGAGGTGTGCTTACTCAAGGCACTCCATCAAAGATCTTGGAAACACTACGACGTACCACTAAAAGCTCAAAGGACCTATCTTGTGATGAACCTAAGGAAGCTCAAGGGAGACCCAGTCCTTCACCACCTTTTAACATTAAGGATTATGAATAATTCAAGGTCATGCATGTATTAAATTCAAGGATTTCTCGAGGAAGATTGGAATGCTTTATTCATTGGAATGTGTATGACATCAATGATCGTACTTGGGAACTTATAGAAAATCTTTAAAACGAAAAAATCAAGGTTCGTGAATTCCATAAAAAGAATCCAATGAAACCCAAGCCAGAGAACATGGCCACTCCTCGTGGAACTCATCGCTTGAGGGGGAGGTGATATCATGGACACAAAGAAAACCATCTTAAACCTTAGATTCCATGTGAGTTTACTATATCTCATGTTTGATTAAGATTTTGGACAAACTAATCCTTCCATTGCGTGCGAAACATTCCAAAACCCCAAGATCCACTGTCTATTTGTAGAATTGTAACACCCAGAGGTCTTGTTTTTAGTTGATGACATCATCAACTCGCAACCACCCTTGGAGAACATGTATAAGGAGGGGTTAACCACATTCATTGGGAGCTCAAGGAGTCGTGACCGCCAAGTAAGTACTCTCCAAGTTCCAGTTCCAGTTCCTTGTTCTAGTCTTTTCTAGTCTAGTTCTTGGACATCCTGTATTGTCTCTTGTAATCTCGTAGTATGAGATCCCTATGAGTTCTTTCTTATATCTAGTTCATCTCCCGAAAGGGAGTTCTTGTAATCCAGATATATTGTTTCATACTTACATTCTCGGGTTGTGGGATCTCATGTATCATCTCTAGTCGAGTTATCATATCTATTAGTCCCGGATTGTGGGACATCTTGTATCAATCAGCTTGGGAGGTCCCAGCTCCTTGGTGACCAAAGGACACATTAGACCTTGGTTGGGGAAAAACAAATTCACCCTTCCATGTGTAGGCATGTCTGCCATGCTCAGTGACCATGAAGATTCTCTCTGATGCATTGTCTAGGTAGGTTACTTGGCCTGGGCTATCAGGGTCTTTAAACTCATAGATTATGAGGGCACTCACTTCCTGAGGTTGAGCAGATTTATATCTCCAAAAAGCCTCATCGGTTTCTCGGTTTAAAAGCAGATCTATGCTTTTATTATCCTGTGGAATCCACTCTGGAGTCATGATTCTGGTCAAGACAGATTGTCCACGGGGGGTTCTTGGCTCTTTCTCTAAGTTCCCTTGCTCTATATCACCCATGTCGGTCTCAGCAATCACATTTCCAAACTCATCAGTTCTATCAGGAAGAGTGGTGACTACATATATAGTCCCTTCTTTATCTAGGTATGCTCCATTCTCAAACTTCACTACTGGGTGTTCTAGTCCATGGGGTTGATCGGGGTTCTTCATCTGGACCACAGATCTTCTCAGTCTGTCTTCGTAGATGCGAGCACCTAGACGATTCGTCCTGATGTATTCCAATTGAGTCTTGTAAGGTCCCTCTGGCTTTTCTAGATAAGCCACCCCTGAACTACCTACTGGTCTCTCCATGTGATAAGACATCTCAGAATCACTTGTTTCTGATTTGGGAGTGTATGGGTAATCACTCAACTGCTGGGCCCAAGACCTGGCAGTGTGATTGACACTAGCTTCAGAAGATCTGAGGCTTTGTCTGTCTCGGCCTAAGTGTCTGCCTGATCTAAAGTTCATATGCCTGATTTATCTACCCCCTTGGACCCAAGCACACTCTCGTTGCAGGTTAATTTGCACCAATCACTTTGTTCTTTTGAGTTGAATATTATGTTTATGATCTTGTCTGAAATCGCATTGTCAGGAGTACTTAAGTGAATTTCGCACTTGATAAGTGATCGACTCCAGTTTACCCTTAGTCCCTTAGGGTTTTCGCACTCAAGACCTATTTAATTCTTGCACTTGGTTGATTAATTCTCTTGGACTTGATTCGTGCCTAACGTTGCCCTAATTAATTACCACACCTAAGTCGTACTTAGCCTAGGCTAGGAATCGACAAAGGAAGGTTGAGAGATCTTCCAACCTCAATTAGCTGGTTGACCAGACTGCTACACAAGCCCAGGAAGCCTTCTCCCAAGCTTGGTACTCACCCCTGCTAGCTTGCTTTGGATTGCCTTGAGTGCACACAATGTTCCTGCAAAAGCTCACCAGTCAGTATAGCTCTATTACCACAAGTAATTGACAGACACACATCAATATTTGTAGTCCCCCCTGGAGTAACTCACTGCACCCCCTCAATCTTAGGACCACCTAGTCTCACCTAAAGGCCAACTTGAAAATACATGTTCTAAAACTCCACGTATGATTCTACAAAAAACCAGTCGAGGTCCACGTAGGATTTTCAACAAGCTTTCCAACGAGACCAAAATCTCATCAATCGGAGTTCATATGGTGAAGTTATGACCATTCAGGCACTTAGGGGTCCGAACAGGCTCTCAGGGTTCAGGAAATTCCTCCCTGGTTTCTAGGTCTTTTGCCCACTCCTAAGGCTCTCATATCCTCCCAATGTGTCCAAGATTAAACCCAAAGATACCTCAATTCAGTCAATTAAATTACTCTAAATTTTCATGCGTTAAGCCCATGTATCGCGATAGGTCGGGTCGAAGTGTCGCGATAGCTCCCAAGTGTCGCGATAGCTCCCAAGTGTCGCGATAGCGATAGCTCGTGAGGTGTCGCGATACTCCGAAGTGTCGCGATAGGTCGTGAGGTGTCGCGATAGCTCGTGAGGTGTCACGATACTCCCAAGTGTCGCGATAGGTCGTGAGGTGTCGCGATAGGTCGTGAGGTGTCACGATAGGTCGTGAGGTGTCGCGATAGCTCGTGAGGTGTCGCGATACTCCCAAGTGTCGCGATAGGTCGTGAGGTGTCGCGATAGGTCGTGAGGTGTCGCGATAGGTCGTGGGGTGTCGCGATACTCCCAAGTGTCACGATAGGTCGTGAGGTGTCGCGATAGCTCGTGAGGTGTCGCGATACTCCCAAGTGTCACGATAGGTCGTGAGGTGTCGCGATAGGTCGTGAGGTGTCGCAATACTCCCAAGTGTCGCGATAGGTCGTGAGGTGTCGCGATAGGTCGTGAGGTGTCGCGATAGCTCGTGAGGTGTTGCGATACTCCCAAGTGTCACGATAGGTCGTGAGTGTTGCGATGGGTCGTGAGTGTCGCGATACCTCGAGGTGTCGCGATAGCTCGGGATATGGTGAATTTTTCTATTCTGTCTAGTGATCCTGGGAGCTCTAGGCCTGCGCAGTGTCGTGGTGCACTCAGAATCGTGATTGGGTGAAGTTTTCGGAGTGTCGCGATAGCTCGAGCTCGATGCCTCGGGGACTGTGCAGACAGATTCCGTACCTGCTGAGCTTGCTGGAGATGATGATGGAGCTGCAACCTGCAAGAAACATGCAAAAACACACAAAACAAGAACACACACGCTCGCTCTCTCTCAAACTCGCACACAACAAATGAGGGGAATGACAAGGAAGAGGGAATATGTAGTGGAGAAGGAGGTGGAGGTGGAGATGGAGAAGGAGGTGAAGATGGAGATGGAGATGGAGAAAAATCAGAAATTTACGGACTACTTACCATTCCAACGCGTCCTCTCTACGTCTTACCATCACACGCTCGTCCTCAAAGCTCGAATCCCTGGCAACGACGCCAAAATTTGGTGTAGCTCAGTGATGAGTAGCACCTCCTTTAATGTCAATCCGAGAAGACATGAGGATGGTATGAAGACCTCGAGCAAGTGAAGGCACAAATGTGTGAGTGAGAAGCACACTAACATGCACACACATACACACACACGCGCACACATGGCAAGAACAAAGAGAGTAAGACAATGGAATCACTTCTATTGCAACAAAGTTCTCATACAAGCTCAAAACTACAAGAAGCTAGCCCAAAAATGAGCTCTCTAGCTCTATTTATAGTTTTTTACTAGCTTTGGCCCTGTCCAGACCTAGTGTCCGGCCTAGTTAAAAATTAGGTTCCAGGGCTTATTTGAGGGCTCAAACGAGGTCTAAAAAATACGAAAATTGGTAGGCAACTACTTCTAAGGCTCCTCAAGCTCGAGGACTCCTCGGCTTTTACAAAATGGAGCTACAAAAAGGTGAAAATGGTATTTATAGGGGTTTTTAGTGATGAGAATCACTTTTAAATGGTGTAAGGGTTTTGAAAAAAATAAAGGGTTGCCTTAGTGCTAGATCTGCTTGTATGCTCGTACTTGCCTCTTCTCGTATAATGCCAACAGTTGGTTGTCGAACTACCACATTTTTCAACAGAGAATAAGAAAGAAGGGAAAACTTCATAATTCGATGCTGATTTAGGTTTGATCTTTGTGGATCCATCGAGCTTGTCTCTTGCCTGAGGGACTGTTCAAGCTTCCACTCTAATATGCTTACTCTTTATTCACCATGTATCCTTCTCCTTCAACAAAGATGAACACACTCATCGACAAGGATGAACACATAGAGTGCCCTGCATCAATGGACAAAGCGATGTAGAAAAAATATCACGTGTAGAAAGGGGGCAATGAGTGGTAGAAAGAGGGTGGGAGTGAAGTACCAAATGGAAGTAAGGCTCAAAAACACTTTGACAATCTCCACAAGTAGTAGTTGCAACCAAACTAGTTTACAAAATCATAGCCACAAAAATGTGATGAGAAAAATATATACATAGCTCCCACAAAACATGGTGTGAAGAAGTGTTTATAAACACTATTGAAAATTAGATTCAAGATTGACAGTATGAAAGTGTTTGTAAATACTTCAACATGATGAGATGCAGGAACTTGATGACAAAACAATATGCATTATCAAGTGTCATCACAAAGAGGGTGGGAGGGTGGGAACAAGCGGAAGAAAAGGGTGGGTGGGAGGGAAAAAGGCATCCAAAATGCTTTCAAAGCATGATGTAGATGATGAAACAAGTTCACCATCAAACGAATGCCACAAAGACCACCACCACCATCTCCAAAAGCACCACCAATAGGAGAACCACCAAGACCTATACCTAACGCTCTGATACCATGTAGAGAGTACACACAAGGAAGAAAAATGAAAAGAAGAGAGTACTCACAAAAGAAAGAGTGTGTGAGACTCAAAATGAGTAGACTATGAAATGGGTAAACTCATGTGGATTAGAAATGAGCTTGCCAAGAGCATGGAGTAGACTCCTCAAGCTTCTAACCAAGTACAAATGGGAGAAGAGGCCTTCCTTATATAGATTTGGGAGGGGCTCTCCAAAGTACATCTCATGTGTGTAAATACTTCAACATGATGAGATGCAAGAACTTGATGAAAAAACAATATGCATTATCAAGTGTCATCACAAAAAGGGTGGGAGGGTGGGAACAAGTGGAAGAAAAGGGTGGGTGGGAGGGCAAAAGGCATCCAAGATTCTTTCAAAGCATGATGTAGATGATGAAACAAGTTCACCAACAAACAAATGCCACAAAGAGCACCACCACCACCTCCAAAAGCACCACCAATAGAAGAACCACCAAGACCTATACCTAACGCTCTAATATCATGTAGACAGAACAGACACATAAGAAAAATGAAAAGAAGAGAGTACTCACAAAAGAAAGAGTGTGAGACTCAAAATGAGTAGACCATGAAATGGGTAAAATCATGTGGATTAGAAATGAGCTTGCCAAGAGCATGGAGTAAACTCCTCAAGCTTCTAACCAAGTACAAATGGGGGGAGAGGCCCTCCTTATATAGATTTGGGAGGAGCTCTCCAAAGTACATCTCATGTGGGATAATTCCCTTGAAAGGAGAATGAATACAATGGTAGAAGCAAATGGCAAGGTACCCAAATACAAAGGAAATACAATATAAAATGGAAATAAATTGGAAATGGAGTGCCTCTTAGATACAAAATGGAGATGCACTCATGTGGATACAAATGTAGATGACGTAGGAGCAATCATGTTGTGAATAGTTTTGAACATTAAGTTTCATTCCAGTACCATAACATCAACTCAATTTTGATCGAACACTAATTTGTATCATGATATAGGCTTATAACACTCAAGATATCAAGATTCATGAGTTTGGAGGTGTCACACAAAAAATCTCTCACTACTCTAGAGAAGTGCCAAATCAAGCTTATGTTTCTTGGATCAAAAAGTTCTTTGAAATAATCATCAAAAACCTTTCTTTTTGTGCTAAAATTCCTTTTCTTAACAATGAAGTCAAAACTTATAATCGTGAAACAAATGATCTCAACTTGCATGCCTTTGGAATTTAAGGAAAATGCCCAATAAGGTGAAATGAACATATGCAAGGTGAAAATAATATCATTGATTTTACCCACATGTAAATTATGGTGGTGTGTATGATACACTTCCATGATTTTCAATGCAATATGATATTATTTTTCACATCAATCTACTTTAGCAATTACTTCACTACCCTTTGCACCTTCTTAATTCTCAAAAGATATCTCACCATAATTGAAACATCAAAGGGACAACATAGATCGACCTTTCGATAGCTAGGAATGATAAGATATCATTCATAGAAGAAATGTTAATGAGCATCCATATGGCACCCCTTTCCACTATCCTATTCAAACCCCGTAGTATTTTCCTTTAATTTGGTTGCACACATACAACTCATGTCATGATATTTTAAGTGTCCACTCATGCTTCATATGTGCTTAGAGAGAGACCTCTCAACAATCAAATGAGATGAGACATGTGTCAAGGTTTTCCTTTAAATGTGCATTCTTGTGACATTGCTATTTTTAGAGTTGTCAGTATCAAGAGGTATGGTTTTATCCCCTCATAATAAAGTGAACCTCCCCTCTCTCTACCATGAATCTGGGCTACTCTCATTTTTCTCTACATCATACCAATGTGGACGAGCCCACAACTCTCTCTCTCTCTCTCTCTCTCTCTCTCTCTCTCTATTGTCTATACATTCAACCTAGCCGTTCATTGCAGCGCACCGTTGAGTCATCCCTTATCACCTACCTCTTTGCTTGCACATGTCGCCCTCACCAAATTCAGTCCGCCCTCGTGTAACTTCCCCCTTAATAACAATCTTACCCACCTCTTCGAGATGAGTTGTTATGACTATGGTGGTCATATGTTTATGACCACCATAGTCATAAACATATGACCACCATATGTTTGTTAGAAGTAGATTGTGTGTCAGTTTTTTAAATGGAGGTTCAGTCAAGGCCTATTCCTCCAGACTTTAACTTTGAAATTGTAATTGTACAAGGAAGGGCAATATAGTATCCATGGGACCCCCTTATCCCACAAGAACAAGGGTTTACATAGCTATGTTAAACTGCGGTCACAACTACCGTGGGGCAGGACAAATAGTGGCACATCAGCCACAAGATATAACTTTCCATGTTAAACATGTCCCTCACATGATGTCGGTGGGGGTTGAACCCTCGCCACTGCCTCAAGAGGCAAGAGGCCCGACCACTCGGACAAGCAGCCTGAGACTAGATTGTGTGTCATTCTTCCAAGTATCGCCCTTGATATTTATCTTGTGAGATGTTCACATATGCCGCTGAGAGTGGACATGATGGTAGGCCCAAGTGTACCGAAAGTGGCTGAATGAGGTTGGTTGATCTTCTTTCCTGCTTCAAGAATCGGGATATGAAAGTATGTGTTCAGTCCTCTGAGGATATGATATCAAGTATTTACATCCTAAAGGACAAATACACAGCCTAGACAAAGTCTCCCATGAATAAATCAATTCAACCACTAATGCACTCATGTTGCTTTTTCCATCTTTGAAGCACCCCAAAAGAATACACTAAGTTTTTTTTTTTTGAGAGTACAATGAATTGGAAAGACACACACCGACCTTGTAAAGTAGAGGCACCCATCTTGGGGAACTCATGGACACCCATCTTTGGGAACTCATGAATATGGCACACATCTTGGGGAACTCATAGACACCCATCTTTGGGAACTCATGGATATGTCCAGTCAAGATTCGAACTCAAGACTTCCTCCTTGAGATTCAAAGCATCAACCACTAGGCTATGCGAGCTTGGGTGAATACGACAAGCTTTGTAGCGATGCTCAGAACATACATTGTTAGAGTTCTCCAATGGCACGATATCTTAAATTTGATCAACCATTTCTTACATATTCGGAGGTACACAACTAGGCACACCATTGAATGTATGTACATCATCTAGGCTATAGCGATGACATAGAGAGAGCAAGCCATATCATGGATAGATGACCGCCTCCCTCTATTCTAGGGAAAGAAAGCCGATCAAAAATCTAAATGGGGATGAGTATCTAAGGAGGAGCCCTTTGAAAATGTTGATAGGAAGGATTTCAATATTTAGATTTCCCTTGCTGAGGACCATGCTCTTGTAGAAAATATTCAGCTTCTAAAGCATCCATAAAACCTGTGACAGCTGATTTTATTACCTACCACAATTTTTTTTTTCCCGAACATCACCAACGACAAAACTCCTTCTATGTCCAAGCCCGCATACACTAGTGGTTGATGCTTTGAATCTCAAGGAGGAAGTCCTGAGTTCAAATCCTGACTGGACATATCCATGAGTTCCCAAAGAGGGTGTCTATGAAGTTCCCCAAGATGGGTGACTCTACCTTACGAGGTCGGGAGTGCATGTCTTTCCATTTCATTGTACTCTATATTAAAAAAAAAAACTCCTTCTACAATTGTTTGGGCCGTACATGGCTTGGTCATGATATAACCATCTGCATCCGTCTTTATTTGACCATCCAAGAACTTTGTTTTCGATTCATGTCCAATGGCAAAGAAAAGCCCGGACACCTCGAAAAAGTACTTTCACCAATCAGCAGATTTTTTTCATTTGAAGTCCACTAAGGAGGCCTTTCTCCTTCCCCATTGCCTTAGTAGCAATACCCAAAGCACCTTTATTTTCGGATTTCTAAAGCAAGCTTCTGCTTGCTGGCATGAAATGCATCTCTTTTGTGGATATACCTAGTACTTGAAATGTCCCTTTGTATTGTATTTTCACAGTTTACAAAGGTTCTTCTAACCAGCAAACGTGAACTCCTTCTCCATGGACCAACACCTCAGCCTAGCACTTGAACCATCAACTACCTCCATGTTCTTCTGTTAGCAAACAAGGTGGGACAAGCTAGTCCCTGTGCTTTGGAATTATACATTTTTATGTTCTTCCCTCATGACTCTGCCATAAGGGGTTTCATGCCTCACGCTTCCTCTTATATGACATCTCCAATCATATCCCATTGCTTGTAGTTTGGTCACCCCATTTCAACTTTTGTACATCATGAGGAATGATTGTGACAGAACTCGTATGGAGCAACCTCTAAGAAGACAAGCATGCCATCAAAAGGCTTTTAGAATCCACTAGATGATATATCAATGCCTCCACTTGATGAGTTGGACATTTATTTCTTCCTTTGCCTAAGATTTTATTGGCCTCATACAACACCCTTCTTGGCCACTTTCGGCTACCCAATTCACTTCTTCACTTATGCAGACTTTGAGAGGCTGATATTTCAACAGATCCCCAATTTTTTATAGTGCTTCTTAAGGTTATCTCTGTTAGCATAATCATCTTCCTTTCACCTTGCCAAAGTCTTCGAAGTATAGATCGAAATATGATCAATGCTTTGATAACATTGATGTACCTTTGATGCTAAACTATCACCTCTTCTTTCCCAATATTACTTTTGTTGGAACAAAGCAATCCCAAATTGATGATTATGAAGAACTTGAAGCAAGTCAAGAATTAGAATAAGTCAAAGAAGTCATTTGAGAAAGTGAAGAGATCTCAGAAATATAGTTTGTATACATATGTACATTACAAATGAAAATTCTTGTACTATGAGTTTAGATGATCATTAAAATGATAAGGAGTAATGTAATAGATGCGGGATGAGTCTAGAATCATATGTATATAAGTCAATAATGTAAAGAAATAGTAGTGAGAATCATTAGAAGACAAGTGTCCATGAGATAGATGTGTAGAGAGAGTCATCTTTAGGAGTTAGCGTCAAGTCTTTCTCTGATTTCTCTCAGCTTGACCATGTGGATCAGGAAACCTTTTATACACATCTAATCTAGAAGCTAATCAAGCTATGCTCAAAGTTTCATGGACTTATTCTTCTCAGTTTGTGTGTATGATCAATAGGAACATGTATATGTAAAATCTGTAGATAGAACTCTTAGAGTCGCACACTTTTTCTTGTCAATGTTTTTCTTGGATCTCAATGCAGAGTGTGAAGTTTTTTATGAGTAAGAATTCAAAATCTAAGTTAGAAGCTAAGGAAACTATGGCTAAATGCATTTAGCAAAACGGGACTTGTATTGTGAGAAATCAACCTTAGAAGTTGACTATGTCAAAGTCGCTTGTTTAGGAAGACAGTTTCTGACATATATTTGATCTTAAAGATCAAATTAAAGTTTTAATGATTCTTTTGAAGGTCGCATGGAAATATGTGTATCATTAGATTGAAGAAATTTGAAGATATGTGCAGGTAATGAAGTTAATTTCTGAAGTAGACTTCTTGAAGAAGAAAAGCCTTCACTCAGAGAAGTGATAGTGAATGATTTGGTAAATTAAGGTAACATTTGTGTAAAGTTTGGTCTATAACTGATATAGAGGTGCTCTTAAATGAGTATAGATCAAGCCTTTGGAGATTTAGAGGTCTCCAACAATGGTATCAGAGCAAAAGGCGCAATACAAAGTGAAGAAAAGAGCATTGGAAGTCCTGACTATTGCAGACATTGAAGTCTCTTCAAACTGAAGAAGGCAAAGATCAAAGATGGAAGAAAGCTTGCATATTGATAAGCTAGATAGGGAGAACTATCCAGCTTGGTCCATGAGGATGGAGGCACACCTCATGAGCAAAGATTTGATGGCATTCATCATAGGAGAAGAAGAAAAGCCTGAGTTTGAAGATCCTAGTGTTCCAACTAGGGAAGAGCCTGCAGATTTGAGGAAGTGGATGAAAAAGGATGCTCAAGCTAGGGGCATCATTTACATGGTTGTAAATGATTATCTTCTACCTCATATTAGAGGATTAGAAAGTGCAACAGATGTGTGGAATTCTTTGGAAGAGCATTTTCAAAATACAACCAAGTCAAGGAAGTCCTCATTATGGGCAGAGTTCACAACCTTCAAGAAGAAGAGCTCACAATCAATTTCTGATTATGTGGCAAGAATGAAGGATATTGCAGATAGCTTGGAAGCAGTAGATGAAGATATTGAAGAGGATAAGTTGGTAAGCTAAATACTTACATTTTTGAGAGGAGATGAGAAATGGAAACCTTTCATATTGTCCATAGAATTGTCATTAGATCACTTTACTCCTGATCTTAATCAATTGCTAGGACGCATGCTAACTTTTGAGCAGGACATTAAGGGAGATAATGATAGGAGTGCAACTTAAGCTATGTACTCCAAGGAAAAGAAAAAGAATGGCAAAGGGAAGCAGTCAACTGATGGTATACTTATGCAGAAAAGATTACAGGAGAAAAGCTCAAAAGGTTGAGATTAGATGGAGGGGGAGAATATTTTTCTAAAGAGTTTAATGATTATTTGCGGAATGTAGGTATAAAAAGAGAAGTAACTTTCAGGTATTCTCCTTTTGTTTAACTTTCAGGTATTCTCCTCAACAAAATGGAGTTGCAGAAAGAAGAAATAGAACTCTTGTAGAGTTTGCAAGATCAATGATGAAAGAGAAGAATTGTCCAAACTATTTGTGGGCAGAAGCTATCAACACTGCAACATACCTTGTGAATAGGTAACCCTGCAAAGCCTTGGATGGTAGAACACCTTATGAAGCATGGTGGGCTAAGAAATCTACTCTTGACCACTGTAAAGTATTTGGATGTTTGGCATATGCTTACGTTCCTTCTCAATTAAGACATAAGCTAGAACCCAAAGCAGAGAAGTATGTGTTTATTGGGTGTGATGTAGACAAATGGGTTACAGATTGTGGAGTCCATCTACAAAGCAATTTCTTGTTACAAAAGATGTTACATTTGATGAGCAAAGTACATGGTATACAGGGTCAACAAATGATTATGCAGATGCTGAAGAAGTTCAAAGGAAAGGGAAGACCAAAGTAAAGGTGTATGAAGAAGATATTGATGATGTCGATTGTAAAAGTAAATTACAAGGCAATGATGAAGATAGGCCAAGATTTGATCCAGAGTCAAATGTGGCTGAGACTTCAAGAAGTGCAGAGGTCAGAAGATCTTTGAGAGAAAGAAAAAAACCTATCAGGTATAGTTATGACACATCTTTCTTAACAACAGCAGATTATGCTTATAGTGTGAAGACAGAAGAGGATCCAACCACATATGAAGAAGTTAAAGGTAAACAGAATTGGGAGAAGGCAATGCAAGAAGAGTATGCTGCTCTACTTGAAAATGAGACATGGGAATTGGTGCCAAGACCAAAGAATCAGAAGGTAATTGGATGTAAGTGGGTGTATAAGACAAAGAGGTTTGCAAATGGTGAGGTGTCTAGATACAAAGCTCGACTTGTGGTTAAAGGTTATGCCCAAACTTATGGGGTAGATTATGATGAAACCTTTAGTCCAGTTGCTAAGATGTCTACAATTAGAACTCCAATTGCTATTGCTGCTTGTAAAGGATGGAAGTTGTCACAATTGGATGTGAAGAATGCATTCACGAATGGATATATTGCAGATGAAGTGTACATGGAGCAACCAGAGGGTTTCATGTATTCAGTTGGATCAGATTATGTATGTAAGCTCAAGAGATCTTTGTATGGGTTGAAGCAGGCCCCAAGAGCATGGAATTACAGGCTTGTTAAGTTCTTGAATGAAGGTGGATATCAAGCTTCAAAAGCAAATAGTAGCTTGCTAGTGAAGGCAAGTGAAGATGGGTTCATATACATGTGTATTTATGTTGATGATATTATTGTCACAGGTATAGATGCTCAAGGAATCAAGGAGCTTAAGAAACAAATAGAGAAGGAGTTTAAGATAAGTGATTTGGGAAACTTGTCTTATTTCTTAGGAATGCAGATTGTGTATACTCAACATGGAGTATATGTTACATAAGAAAGATACTTGAAGAATCTTCTAGTCAAGTTCAACATGGAAGATTGCAAGCCTTCAACCACACCATTGGAGGTAAATCATAAACTGAGAAAATATGGAGGAGAAGAGTTTAATGACATGAAGAAATATCAGAGTTTGGTAGGTAGTTTGATATATGCTACCTTGACAAGACCAGACTTATCATATGCAGTTGGTGTTTTATCACAATTTATGCATTGTCCAAAGAAAACTCATTGGATTGCAGCTCAAAGGGTACTCAGATATATCAAGGGAACTTTAAGTGAAGGTTTGTATTATGGTTTTACTTCTGACACAAGAATCAAAGTTTTTAGTGATGTAGATTGGGTAAGTAATTCAGATGATAGAAGGTCTACTCATGGTTATCTCTGTTATATTGGAGCTAAGTTAGTTTCTTGGTGCTCAAAGAAGCAACATATAGTTGCTTTGTCATCCACAAAAGCTGAGTATAAAGGAATGGTAAAGGCTGCAAAAGAAGTGATATGGTTGAAAACCTTATTGAAAAGTTTTGGAATTGATCAGAGTACTCCAATTATTTTTGGAGACAACATGAGTTCATTATATTTGGCAGCTAATCCTGTTTTCATGCTAGGACTAAACACATAGAGATTCAGTATCATTTCTTGAGAGAAAAGGTACTTGAAAAGGAAATTGAAGTATTGTATACACCAACAAAAGAGCAAGTTGCAGATATGTTGACAAAAAACTTAGATGGACCTAAGCTACAGAAGTTCAAAGAGATGGCAGGAATAAAGAAGGATGGTATAATCACAATTAGTGATTGAGGGGGAGCTGTTGGAACAAAGCAATCCCAAATTGGTGATTATGAAGAACTTGAAGCAAGTCAAGAATCAGAATGAAGCCAAAGAAGTCATTTGAAGTGAAGAGATCTCAGAAATATAGTTTGTATACATATGTACATTACAGATGAAAATTCTTGTACTATGAGTTTAAATGATCATTATAATGATAAGGAGTAATGTAATAGACGTTGATGAGTCTAGAATCATATGTATATAAGTCAATAATGTAAAGAAATAGTAGTGAGAATCATTAGAAGCCAAGTGTCCATGAGATAGATGTGTAGAGAGTCATCTTCAGGAGTTAGAGTCGAGTCTTTCTCTGATTTCTCTCAGCCTGATCATGTGGATCAAGAAATCTTTTGTACACATCTAATCTACTTGATGTTCAAAGTTTCATGGTCTAATTCTTCTCAGGTTGTGTGTATGATCAATAGGAACATGTTGTTGATATATTTAGGTAGTGATGTGTGTGAACACTCTAGGACCGCCGGGGCACTTTTTTCCCTCTTTAGGAGGTTTTTTTCCCCCGGCTTGTATATACGCCTATTGCCCTAATGGGCTACTTATCTTTGTACATTCTCTAGTAATATATTTCAGTCTTGTGTGTTGTGCTCCAAGCTTCTTCTTCTTCCTTGTGTTGTTCGCGTGCTTCCGCAGACGTCTAACTCCAACAATTGGTATCAGAGCAGGTCGTTGCTTCTTCTAGGGCGCCGTCGACGCTCCTCCGTTTGCAGTCTCAGATTCGCACAAAATTTGGTGAGCATACTCAGGGTGTTTCCGAGATCAAAACAGCTTCGCTATGTGGTGCCGAAATCGCGATCTGAGCTCGTTTTGGCCTCCGAACGCACTATCGTAGTGCTTGTGCAGGCTATTTCGTCCTTTTGTGCCAAAGGTATATACCAGTTTCTGTTTGCCAGTTTAAGCGTCTCGAAGTCTACTACAGGTCTAGCAGAACTCGTCTGGGCAGTTCTGTTCAACTTTTTGAGATACAGTCAATTTTTTGCATCAAGGTATTTTATTCACCGGCCATGGCTGAAAGCAGTGATGTATTCCGTATGTTGGCTGTTGAGGATAAGTTGGATGGTACCAACTACCCATTATGGGCTTATATGATGCGACATGTACTGGTTGCAAAAGGATTGTGGAACATTGTGCAGGGTGTTGAAAGACGTCCTGTTACACCTGTAACGACAGGTACTGCAAATACAGGTGTTGGAGCTGATGAAGATGGTGTCGAAGATGATATTCCGCAGATTCCTGTTCGTGCTGCTGTTTCTGTTGCACCTACTGCAGAGCAGATTCGTTGGGATGGCAGAGATGCCCAGGCACATGCATTGATAGCTTTATCTGTCAAACGTGCCATTATTCCTCACATTCGCTCTTGCAGAACAGCAAAGGATGCTTGGGATACACTTACCACTTTGTACTAGGCTAGGAATGAGGCTCGTGTTGCTTACCTCCGAAAACAGTTGGAGAGTGAGCACATGAATGAAGGTGATTCGATGGACAGTTTTCTTACAAAGATCAAAGACCTGAAGGAACAATTGGTTTCTACTGATGAGGTTATACCAGATAGCTCACTTGTGCAGACCGTTCTGAATGGCCTTCCTTATTCATATCAGAGTTTTGCCTCTACTCTTCGATTGATGATGAAAGGCAATCCGAATGCCTTGTCATTTGAGGAATTAGTCTCTGTTCTGTTGCAGGAAGATCAGTCCAAGCAGAACAGGTCCATTATGCGTGTTGGAGATCAAGCTTTCCTGGCTAGTTAGAAGGGCAAAGGAAAATGGAGCTCTTCTACTAGTAAGCAGAAATCTGCAAATGCTACACAATCGAAGAACCAGGATAAAGATGAGAAGAAACCAGAAAAGCAGAAATTGTTCTGCAAGTACTGTAAAGGAAATGATCATATTATAAAGAACTGTCCAAAACTGGCTGCTAAAGAGGCAAAGAAGAAAGAGGCTGGAATGGTTGTTGCAGAGGCCTCTACACCAAAAACAGAGTCTGCAAATCTTGTGCAGGAAGAAGAATGGGCGTTTACTACTGTCTGCAGTTTTGACCCATCTTCTCATGATCAGTGCATGTCTGCAGTAGACTCAGATGTTTGGTACTTTGACAGTGGGGCAACCAAACATATTACCTCGCAGCGCAGTTTCTTCTCTTCACTCGAGCCTGCCCCTACAGGGAATACTGTCACATGCGCCAATAACTCCTCTTATCCTGTTAAGGGAGTTGGTAAGATCATTCTGACTATTGCTGATGGTAGTTCTTTCACTTTGTCAGATGCTTTATTTGTGCCAGGGATCAAAAAGAACCTGTTATCAGTTTCTGCATTAGCCAAGATTGGCTTGGTTGTGAAATTCGTTGATGACAGGTGTACAGTCCATGATCTCTCAAATGGCGATGTGATTATTGCTTCTGGCATTTTATGTCGTGGGCTGTATAAGCTCATAGACTATGAAAAATCTGTGAATGATTCGGCATGTGCAGTTCATGATTCTCAGGCTATGTCAGATGCAAAGCTTTGGCATGCACGCTTTGGTCATCTGAATTTTGCTAGTTTGTTACGCCTGCAGAAATCTGAAATGGTGTCCTCTTTGCCCAAACTTGAGGCACCTGGAAAACAGGTTTGTGAAGGCTGTATTTTGGGCAAAATGCAGCGTTCTTCCTTTCCAAAAGATGGTTCAGTTCGGGCTATGCAGAAATTGCAGCTTGTACATAGTGATGTCTGTGGTCCTATGCAGACACCCTCTTTTGGAAATTACCTTTACTTCGTGACTTTCATTGATGATTTTTCCAGGCATGCATGGGTATATCCACTCAAAGCAAAGTCCGAAGTGTTCACGTGCTTCAAACAGTTTTTGGTTTTGGCTGAAAATCTGTCAGCATGTAAAATGGGCACCCTCCGTTCTGATCGAGGGGGGGAATATATGTCTTCAGATTTTAATGCATTTCTGGCTGAACGTGGGATAAAAAACCAGTGTACAGTGCCGTATACACCTCAACAGAATGGAGTTGCTGAACGAAAGAACAGGTCACTCATGGAGATGGCAAGGTGCATGGTCAAAAGTTAGGCTTGACCACATAGTTTCTGGCTTGAGGCTGTCATGTGTGCAGCATATGTACTGAACAGGTGTCCCACGAAAGCGTTGCAGTCTATCACTCCATATGAGGCTTGGCATGACCGCAAGCCATCTGTTGCTCATCTGCGTGTTTTTGGTTGTTTGGCATATGCATTAGTGCCTGAACAACATCGCAGAAAATTGGATGATAAGGCAGTAAAATGTATTTTTGTTGGGTACAGTTCTGAAAGTAAAGGCTATCGTCTGTATCATCCACAGACTAAACGCATTCTGGTTAGCCGTGATGTTGTCTTTGTGGAAGATGCTATTCAGCCATTGCTTTCATGTACTAAGGAGACATCTGTTAGCTCCAAAGACATGTATGATACTTTGATGCCTCTTTTTACAGGTGGACAGGCTAGCACTGGTCCTAATGAGGCAACTTCTCAGCCTTTGCAGGTTTCATATGATAATGCAGATCATTCCATTTCTGATGCAGATTTACATGATGCACTTGTTGATGAGAGAGCTGATATTGAACAAAAAACTATGCCAAAATGGCTGGTGCGGACTTTGCGTGACAGCAAATTAGATGCACCTTTGTCATATCGTACTCGTTCAGGCTCTCATAGTACCTCCTTTGCATCAGATTGCTATGCTATGGCTGCATCTAGTCTCTGTGATGAGAATGAGCCTGTTTCTTTTGATGAAGCACAAAATTCAAAAAATTGGATGGCTGCTATGCAATCTGAATATGATGCTATAATGAAGAATGGTACATGGTCTTTATGTGACTTGCCTCCTGGCAAGAAGGCCATTGGCACTAAGTGGGTATACAAGCTGAAGCGTAAACCTGATGGTACAGTTGATAGGTATAAGGCTAGGCTTGTTGCAAAGGGTTATGCGCAGGAAAGAGGCATTGATTTTGATGAGACCTTTGCACCTACTGACTACTGTTCGGAGCATTTGTGCACTTGCAGCCCATCATGGTTGGAATGTACATCAGTTGGACATTAAAACAACATTTCTAAATGGTGACTTGCATGAAGAAGTGTATGTTTTTCAGCCCCGTGGCTTTGTGCAGAAAGGGCATGAAAACCAGGTGTGCAGGTTAAAGAAGGCGTTATATGGTTTAAAGCAAGCACCACGTGCTTGGTATGAGAAAATACATGCCTATCTGATTGCACATGGTTTTGAGAACAGTCCAACTGAAAGCACCTTATATGTTAAGCGTGCTAATGATGTGCTTTTGATCATTGTTGTCTATGTAGATGACATGCTGCTCACTGGTCCTCTTGAGAAGCATATTGCTGATTTCAAGACTGATTTGCATGCCTCATTTGAGATGTCTGATTTGGGGCATTTGCATCACTATTTGGGCATTCAGTTTATGCAAGTTGATGGTGGAATGGCTTTGTGTCAAATGAAATATATTGACACATTATTGCAGCGTTTTGGCCTTGAAGACTGTAAGCCTATTGCCACTCCTATGGAGACAGGTTTACGATTGAGTCTTCATGATGCTGGAGATACATTTGATGCTATTCTCTATCAGCAGGCTGTTGGATGCTTGATTTACTTATGCATTACTCGGCCAGATATTCAGTTTGCTGTCTCACAGATGAGCAGGTTTATGCATTGCCCAGGAGTCACGCATTGGAAAGCGGTTAAGCGCATCTTTCGCTACTTGAGTGGTACTCGGCTACTTGGGTTGTTTTATCCCAAGGGGGATCACTACCGCCAGATTTGCATGCTTTTTCTGACTCAGATTGGGCTGGTTGCTATGACACTCGTGTGTCCACCAGTGGTTTTTGCTTCATGCTTGGTAGCTCATGTATATCTTGGTTGAGCAAGAAGCAGCCTACTGTGGCCACTTCCAGTTGTGAGGCTGAGTATAGGGCAGCTTTCACAGCGACTGTTGAGTGTGTGTGGCTCAGACGCCTTATGGCTGATTTGGGTGTTGGCCAGTCTTCTGCCACCACCATCTTCACTGACAGTCAGAGTGCATTGGCAGTTGCGAGGAACCCTGTGTTCCATGCTCGCACTAAGCACATTGAGGTGCATTATCACTATGTCAGGGAGAGGTTCTCTGCTGGGGAGATCAGCTTGGCATATGTGCCCACGCAGGAAAACATTGTAGACCTTTTCACGAAGGCTCTGCCTAGGGAGAAGTTTGAAGCTTTCCGCAAAGCTTTGGGCTTACTTCCTTTTGTGGAGTGATTTCCACATAGCTCTGCACTTCCTTATACATGAGTGCCAGCTCCTTGTTCACCGCATCACTCCTAGGGGGGATTTGTTGATATATTTAGGTAGTGATGTGTGTGAACACTCTAGGACCGCCCGGGCACTTTTTTCCCTCTTTAGGAGGTTTTTTTCCCCCGGCTTGTATATACGCCTATTGCCCTAATGGGCTACTTATCTTTGTACATTCTCTAGTAATATATTTCAGTCTTGTGTGTTGTGCTCCAAGCTTCTTCTTCTTCCTTGTGCTGTTCGCGTGCTTCCGCAGACGTCTAACTCCAACACATGTATATGTAAAGTCTGCAAATAGAACTCTCAGAATCGCACACTTTTTCATGTCAATGTTTTGCTTGGATCTCAGTGCACATTGTAAATTTTTTGATGAATAAGCATTCAAAATCTAAGTTAGAAGGTAAGGAAGCTATGGCTAAAAGCATTTAGCAAAAAGGGACTTGTATTGTGAGAAATCAACCTTAGAAGTTGACTATGTCAAAGTCGCTTGTTTAGGAAGACAATTTCTGACATATCTTTGATCTTAAAGATCAAATTAAACTTTTAATTATTCTTTTGAAGGTCTAATGGTTGATATAATTGCGCAAAGGTAGCATCAAAATATGTGTATCATTAGATTGAAGAAATTTGAAGATATGTGCAAATAATGAAGTTAATCTCTGAAGCAGACTTCTTGAAGAAGAAAAGTCTTCACTTAGAGAAGTGATAGTGAATAATTTGGTAAATTAAGGTAACATTTGTGTAAAGGTTGGTTTATAACTGATATAGAGGTGCTCTTAAATCAGTATAGATCAAGCCTTTGGAGATTTAGAGGTCTCAAACAACTTTCACAAGTATGATGAGAAGAAACCTTTTCAATACTATGCTCTCCTATTTCCTATGGACCATTACCTTCCGCATTCTCAACCATCAGACTTGAATTTTCTTCTGCCTTGTTTTTTTAGCCACATAAATCTGGAGACAACCATTCATCTTCTCCTTGGCCGATGATTGGCTTTGTTTTGTACTATTCAATCCCTTCTCTATGTTTTACCTGTTTAACATTGCTTGGATTCATCCAAAAACTCTTTGTAGTGATGGTAATTACATCTGAGTCTCTATCTCATATGCACAATTTGAGCTACATATGATTAGAGAGAGTTGAATTAGATGGAGTCATCATCACATTGCCCTTGTTCAAGATATGCTGACATCATGGCAATCCACGATATCACATCGGGATTGATTACTCTTTTAAAAATTTTACCTGCTTTTGATGTGTTTCTAGATTTTCCATATAGATTTATAAGAGCACTACCCACTAACACATATTAAAGGAAGCCTTTATTTAATGCATCATCACGGAGTGCAAGAGCAATCAATTGAGAAACAAACTTTACCGACTCTGCTTTTCGAGTAAAACTTTCTCCTTCTTCCTCTTCTTCTACAAAGGATGCACATGCATGAAGGGAAATCGCAAATGTTAACCTGCTTTCCACCATATTTTTCTCATACAACTCTATAGTTATTAAGGTGATGCTCTGCATTCTTTATCATACCCAACCTTATCTTGAGGGATGCTACTCGGTGACATGCACTAACATAGGAGGGCACAAACCTGATAGCCTCTTCACACTCTTTCAATGCCTCTGCCAAGCAACCCAACCTACTTAGAATTGCTGCTCTGCTATTCTGGTAGAGAGCATTGTTTGGCGACAAATACACAACCTTATCATAGAGAATCAATGCCTCTAAAAAATGCCCTGTTTAGAAGTGTTCGTTTGCCGCAATTTCATTCATCTTTCTCAAGAAGTAACAACAATGATGAGGAGCAATGCACCATGTGTTGAGAAACAATATAGGTTGTTGGGATCTCAGACATGAGAAATGTTCATGCTGATAGTTTAGCTACTCGTGCTTAAGGCATTGCCCTAGTCATGCCTCATTTCCACAAGTCATCTGGATTGTCAAGCACATCAAACCCATACTCAAGGAGCAAAATGTTGTTACTTATTGCACCATAGCTTCAGAAATATCCCTACTGCTACCTCTAGGGTGGTGATTTTCTATCACCCTAAAAGATGTCCCTCCTTGTCTTCTTCATCTCTGAAGAATTTTTCTATATCTTCATCATGTGTTGCCATTATACCATCCTCCCCGAATATGTCAATAGAAGTTCTATCGTTCCACACAAGAAGGTGCATCCGAACACCCTCTTTTGTTTTTTTTTTCTTAAGGAGATCTCCAAGCATCACACCCCCATAACCCTCAATTGGCCTCTCTGAGTCCTATATCGGCTCAATCTGTGTGTATATTGACCAACTAGTTATGTAAATCAAATGCTTACCCCAACAATTGTTTCATAGATATCCTCCCAACATCTCTACTGCTTATATTGTCTACCATCAATGAGATATATTTTAAGATTGAATTCATTTGGTACATGTGCATCTTGATAAAGGATAACCTTACACCCTTTCCACTGTCAGAAGAAAGTGTAAGGCCCTTCGAGAAAGCTCCCAGCTACAACACCCTTGCCGAGGAAATAATGCTTTTGATATATCAAAGTACAACATGTGTAGATGAACCTTGGCTCCCTTAGGATGATCGACCTCATCCCTACTAAGGATATCACTAATGGGCATCTTTGCTATCCCACAAGATTGTCATCTTTGATTACTATGCATTCCACAAAGGATTAGCAGGCTTGTCTACAATAACTCTTGTCCTGCCAACTCTTGCAGACTCCATCTCGATTGATGCATAGAGTTTGCTTATTTCCTTTCCCACATGTAGAATTCTTCAACCCCTAGAATCATATTCTTAAAGAAATTCGAGCTAGAGTGGCCGTGGGTGTCTAAGGGATTACTAGTCTTTTTCTTTACTAGTATGCCTTTGATCTAAAAAGGGCCACTCAGAACTTTTCCCATGATATAAAAACAATAGTTCTCTATATGATATGGATGAGAAGTAGAAGGAGAGAGCTAGAGTACATGGTTTTATGGAAGGGATAATTTTGATCCTCTCTTGTTCCAACAAATGTGCAATGTGTAAGGGAAAGATTGCACATACCTTGACCTTCCATGTGGTTGTAGAGAATACCATTTCTAAGCTTGTTGATGAAGATGATGAGCCAATCTTCCATTTGTTTTTTTTTGTAGAAGAACCCCAATTGCTACTTATTTACACATGATTGGAGAAAACATTATTGGAAAAAATCAACAAGGTTGATAAAAAAATCAATATAACTAACTTAAAAAAATAAGTGGAAAAGGGCTTCTATTTTACTCGTAAATTTGAAGAATCACCACACATGGTAGACTAATCACCCAAAAAGGGGATCTTCGTCACACAAAAATGGGTCATCTCAACAAGTTATTGTAAATCTTGAAAGCCATAAATGCTCACAAGAGCGTAATGAAATGAAGAGCTAAAAAATGTTGACATTGTAGCATCACAACCCATATTTGTCAAACCAAGAAGTATCTCATGAGATCCAAATGTCGCATAGGAGCATTCCGTAGATGCAATGGTGATTTGTTAGCACTAGATTAACAACAAACTACACATGAAATAAGATGAAATCATCATTAGTGACACACATAAGGTTAATCACATGCATAATCACATTTCTAATCAATAAACTAACATGTCACAAGCATGAGGCAAGAAAGGAACAAGCACACAAACACATCAAGAAGACAACAAGAGCCCTCCAAGCATTCCATAAACTAACATGATCTCATTATCTCCCAGAATGCTCCCGAAAATGAGAGGTGTGGCCTCTTTATATACAAAATGAGCAAAATCCATGCTTGCTGGATTTCTCAACTAAAAGGAGAATGAATCTCACTTATTGACTAGTGTGGCACTCACACACACCTATACAAGAGTGCTTATTAAACTAATTAAAAATAGAAAAAAGTACAAATGGGGATGAATAAGAGTAGGATTCAAAAAGTACACGTGTTGTCAGCAGTCTCTCCTCTACATCACCAACAATATTGGACTGAACCTTTAAAGTTATTATCAAAAGTAAGAAGGATCATCATGAATAGCTCCACAAGAGGAGAACATTATACATTTATTATACGCATGTCCTATTATCATTATGAAATGTTGAATTTCGGGGTCTATTATATTGACATTTTAATGTGCTTTGTATTACATTATGTGCTTCAACTTGTATTATCTATCTCTATCCACAACTTGCATAATAATGCTCAAACTTGATTAAAATTTCGGGATATAATTCTTTGTAATATGTAGACCCTTCTCCCATGCGAACTTCGAATAGTTCTCTGCGGGCTTGGGAGAGACTCGTTCGATTCACCTGCAGTGAGATTAAGGAGTGGCAGTGGTAGGTTGGTTTCTGTAGCTACTGCATTCAGATTAACCGCATCATACAATTGACTCAATGGTAGACCAGACCAGACCAGGCACAGTGGAAGGACCTTAGACTGAAAGAGGTTCGCATGGATGGTTTCTGCAGGGTACGTAAATCGGACTCGTCTCACCGTACAGTTCACTCAATGGTGAACAAGAACTGCTCTTGAAGGATCCTAGGTGCATCGTATGCCTCACACAGGCCCTTCCCTAAGGACTTTCGCTAGAGATTTTTTAAGTATCAGATGCTTCAGAAAGTTATTTTATTTTTGTGGGTTGTGGGTCATAGCAGTTTAACAGAGAGAGCTGGCTTGCTATCGGCAGAAGCAACATGATTTTATCAGCTTGTGAGCAGCAATGTGATACACAAAAACATTGTCTTTGTTATTGCACAGTGGCCCATCATACTCGTCTATGCATCCTTAACTTTTTCCTGACGAGGTGCTGATTGAAACCTAGAAAGCTCTGCTTTTGGGTTCCTTATCACGGCCCTGCAGCGGCATGGACAGAGAAAGAAGGAGATCATGATCGCCGATGTTCAGTCAGAACGGGCTCTTTCAGCAGAGAAGAGTAGGACCACCACCTGAAATGGGAGCTTACCAGTAAATCGGGCTTCACATATTTGGAGATCTAGATGTGGCCCGGCTATTCGTGGTAGGTGCACCTTGCCATCAAAGGCAATATGAGATGTCCAAAGTATGCTAATCTACACCCTCTGCGGTGAGCTCACTAGGCTGAGGGGGGACTCAAGAGTGCTCCCAAAGATTGTGACGGCTTTTTCTCAAAAATATGGTATATAATTTGCTTCTAATTTACGTTTGAGAGAACCCTATAATGGATTTGTTATACCTCTTTTTGAGTTCCTCTCCTAATTCTTCGACATTATCTACCATAATTGGTGTGGGATTGTCTATCATTTGCATGATCTCCATTGGAGTTTTAGCCTCTGGACCATGATTCATAACTAAGGATTCTTCTTCCTCTTAAAAGAAAGGATGCAATATGCCCTTGGATAAAAAATTTTCATGAAATATGCTAGAAACATCATAGATTCAACCCTCTGTAAGATGATGCTGCATTAAACAATTATCTAGTAATTATTCGGTAGAGGCCATTGATGAAGGTAAACAGGTAATTGAATTCAGATTTCCGCAATTTCAAGAAAATGGATCGCTTGGGAGATGTTATAACGATGATCATCAGGTAATTGTCTTATAAGGATCGATAAGGTTGCATGAAACTGATTCCAAGTAGGAAATATTCTCTTATAAGGATCGACAGGAATCAGCAATATCTAAAACTAGTAAGCATTAGGGTTTATAATCGCCTTTATACGAGTATTAAAAGACAAAATAGTAAAGGCTTAAAATTAGTTAAACCATGCTATACTCTTCTCTCGGGCAGGTTTTGTTGTATTTTCTGATATTGATCGTATGAGGAGCTAGAAATGATGGAGATGATCTGATTGTGTTCCTCAAAAACACAAATTTTTATTCTTGTCAGAGATTATGATCTGCTGCTGAATATCTCTGAACTATTGACATTTGAGATAGAAAGATGGATGATAAGGGGAATAAAATAATGAATCACAGAGAGAGAGAGAGAGAGAGAGAGAGAGAGAGAGAGAGAGAGAGAGAGAGAGAGAGAGAGAGAGAGAGAGAGAGAGAGAGAAAGAAAGAAAGAAAGAAAGTGTTTTTACGTCTATTAGGAGGCCGAACTCGGCCTATGAGACAAATCGATGTACATGGGTGTATCTTCTGTCTATCAGAGAAGATAAAAGTGCTGAAAAAGAAACTGGTAAAGCTGATACATATCTCCGTGAAATGCGTGTGGAGATACCCATGAAAGGGGGGGTGTATGGAGTGCGATATCTATGGCAGTCTATATGCAAAGGGGTAGTACAACAAGCATGGGAATGCATCTGAAACGACTAACTAGCTCCATCCTGTGCTAATGGGCGGGTGTAAGATGTGATACATAGGTGTAGGTGGAGTCAGGGCCATCGTGATAGCTGCAACGGGATCAGCCATCATCTGGAATCGTCTCTCCTCTATGGCGCCATGGTGACGAGCCTGGATCTCTGCAATCTGATGTCGGTGATGTCTCGGGGCCCGATATCCTCTAGCACGGGGTCGTCTCCTAGCTCGAGCAGCCTGAGCCTGCTGAAGAGTCACCCCTCTCGGTGTGTGGGCTGAGGGGGGGAGGGCTGCAGCACGTCGTGGAATAAAGAACTCAGTGAGCTGACTCTGTCTCCCTCCTGTATGGGCTGCTACAGTAGGCTGGAGTAGGGAATCTCTGTGACTCTGTATCTCTAGTAGGAATCGCCCGAGCTGTCGCTGGTCTCTAGAGTCCATGATCTCTCGGAGGGTGGGCTGCCCTGTAAATAGAGTCCCGTATCTACCTCTGATGCCATCATATGCGCTACATCTGCATACAAAGTGCTCCTCATCCTCTATCTCTACTCTGCAAACCCTGCATATCCGCTCCTCTCTGGGAATGTCTGCGGCTCTGCCCGTCTCAATCTCTAGTCTATGTGATGAGACTCTCAACTGGCCAATCGCTACCCTCGAGCTATGAGGCATGTAAGTATCCATGTAACATGGCCGCCGGATGAAACCGTTTGCTAGGATGTCTAAGAACTGGTCTCGATAGTGCAATAGTCTCGATCCCATGTGTGGTGTGTGCCATGTCTGACTAATGTAGCGCTGCCAAAGATCCTGTCTCAACACAACATTCCTCTCATGACGGGAGAGGTGGATGTGAGGTGAGTCTGGGTCGTACTGAAAAGGCGGTAATCTGTCCATATCAAGCCCATGACTATCAAACCATACTCTAACCTGAGTGTACCAAGCTCTCTCATATCCTGACTCTGATATCTGTATAGATGCCTCAAAAGCTCTGCGTGTGAGTCTGTCTTTAGGGAGCTCCCTCATCCTCTGAATAAAGCATATAGTCTGGAATAGTGCATCTACTACCATGGGTGGTGCAGCTAGCTCTGCCCCGATGATGTCATGTGGTACCGACTGTTTCCCGCGAAATAGTCGCGAGATCATACGTACCTGGGGCCTCTCGATCGCACTCCACTGGGTGGCTGTGAGGCCTGGGGCCCAAACTGTCGCAGCATACATCATAGCTGGTCGGACTAGTGTGTCAAATAGCCACCCCTTCGTGCGGGGCTCCTGGAAGTGTGCCTGGTGACATCTCCACTCTAACATGGCTAAAGCTGCATATGCTCGTGTGAGTCTATCGGTGGCTGCCTGTCTCATGCTGAAGGGGCCAGGTAAGCTCGTGAATGTGACCCCGAGGTAGACATAGGAAGTGACCACCTCAATCTGTCCACCGCCGGCTGTGAATCCTGCTCCATTCCTCACCAAGGGGGAGGTGTGGAAGATCATGACCTTGGTCTTGCCAAGGTTTACTGTCAAGCCCTTCTGTCTACAAAACTCATCGAGGGCATCCAAGTGGCGCTGTAATCCATCGGGTGACTCTGAAATCAAGACAATGTCATCGGCATATAATAAAATGTGGACAGGTGTACCTGCGAGGTCTTCACCCTCTCCTCCAGCTCGGAGAATGTAGTCCTCAATCTCATCGATGTAGAGACCAAATAGAGTGGGAGAGAGCAGGCAGCCTTGCTTAACACCGATGGTGCTAGCAATGACCTCAGACATACCTCCTGGACACTGTACTCTCCCGGTCACCTGCGCATAGAGTGCATAGATGGCCCAAATCATCCCTGATGGTATTCCCAAGCTCTGAAGGCGTTGGAAGAGCCTCTCTCGTTGCACTGTATCGAAAGCTTTGCGGAAGTCCACAAAGCAGCAATATAGTCTCTTCTTCCGCACCCTTGCCCCATCAATGAGGCAGCGCAAAATGAAGATGTGATCAATAGTAGAGAAAGCTCGCCGAAAACCTGCCTGGCCTCGTGCTCGTAGCCCCTCAGTCTCTGCATATGAGCTGAGCTCTGCCTCAAGTATGGCACCGTATAGTTTGGCCATGGTGTGGCCAATCATGATGGTCCTGTAATTCCCTAGATCCAGGGTGTCGCCAGATTTGTGGATAGGCACAATGGTGTGCCTAGTCCACTCCTCTGGGAAGCCCTCCCCTATAGCCCGATTGAAGGCATGTGCAATCAACGGGGCTATAGTGGAGGATGCATATATGAGATGCTCGCTCTGCAATCCCGTATGGTCTGTCGAACGTCCATGTCGCAGTCGTCCTATGGCCCTCTCAACCATCTTTGCTGTGAAAAGAGAAGAACTAGTAGGGCGAGGCTCAAGTGGCCGGGGAATGGGAGGCTGCCCAGGCACCTCATATAATCTCTGAGCATAATCATGCCATGTGTGTAGGTCCCCAATAGGTGTGGTCGGGCGTGGCTCTCGTAGGGTACGCCATGCTGCAGCACTGTCCATACTCATAAAGAGATGATATAGCTCAAGCATCTGTGCCTCCTCAAAGGCTCGCCTCTTCCGACGTGTGAGAGTCTTCATCTGTCCTGTGGCCTGTCTCTCTGTGATCTCTCCCAATGCTCGTTGAGCTCGTAGTCGGCGGTAGGTATCTCTGCATTCCTCATCATACCAACGATGTTGTGGCATAGTCCCTGGGGGAGGTGTGTGACCAGAATGGATGGTGTGTGGGAAGGAGCTGATGGCGGATGTCTGAAGAACTGATGCTATCTGTGAGGTGAGTAGGGATAGTGGAGTGTCAGGGTGAAGCAAGAGAAGACCCTTCTCGACTTGGGCCGCATATATGTGAGCTAGCTCGTGTGTGAAGTGGATGGTGGTGTGTGGGATGCGTGCTTCGGGTGTGCGTGTAGGGGTGTCTCCCTTGAGGGAGAGAGCGAGGTATGCGTGATCGGCCCCAATGGGTATAGGTGGGATGGTGAATGAGGTAAGTAGGTGAATGGCCTCTCTAGATCCCATGACGTAATCTACTGAACTTCCCCTTCCATCTGTGACTGAGTGTGGCATGCATGTCAATCCTCCTGATGTAGGCCACTGAGCCATCCCGTTATAGATAACGAGATTATGTCGAGAGCCTAGTCTGAGTAAGTGAGTGCCATAATGAGTGTGTGTAGAGTCAGCTGAAGCTCGAGCCATAGACTCATCCTCTATGGTACGTAGTATCTGTGGGTCTTCTGGGTCAAATATCTCACACTGATCATTGCCTGTCCTGGCATTGAAGTCTCCCATAAGGAAGACTTCCCCTAGTGCTGAGTACTCTGTAATCTCTTCTGACAAGCAAGTGTATGGTGAGTCCTCCTCTCGATCTATGATAGCGAATCGCGAGCTAGAGGGAGCAAAGTAGCATAAAGCTATGAAGATGATCCGCTCCTGTGAGAGCTGGAGTCGAATCCAAAGATATCTGGCCTGTGAGTCACGTGTGACTATCTGTATCCTGCTCTGAAGTCCATCTTTGAAGAGTATGGCTACTCCTCCTGATCCTCTGGTGGTATGCTGACGTGTACACTCTCTGTATGTGGACTCCCACTGGAAACCGTGGACTCGAGGTAGGCCCCGGTCCGGGCTCTCATGTGTCTCTGTGAGCATAATGATGTCTTTGCCTTTGCGCACCTCTTCCAACCTCTCTGGGTGTGTCCATAGGTCTCCATTGCAGTTCCAAACTGCAAGGTGTATCTCCTCGAGTGTCTCACAGGCCGCGAATCCCTATGGGATAGAGAGAGAGAGAGAGAGAAAGAAAGAAAGACTTTTTAACGTCTATTAGAGGCCAAAATCGGCCTATGAGACAAAACATATACATCAGTATGATCCAATCCACTGTGATCCCAAAAGAAAAATAAAGCGTGAGTACAAAAGACGGGTATAAAAGGAGTGGACAATAACTGGCCTCAAGGGTGTGGGGTGCTATGGGTATGCACTCTATATGCTCAATGGGTGTGATACTATGCATAGGGATGGGAGGCTCGATGGTATCACAACCCTCTAAATGCCTGGAGTGGGTGTAGAATATAATGCATCGGTGGGTAAGGCATCATGGCGATCCTCAAAATGCTCTGAATGTCCAGATCGACAGGGGTGCGCTGCTGACGTCTCCGTATCTCCATGTCATGGCGTGCGTGAATCGCCTGAATCTCTCTCTGGTGTGGACGGACTCTCCGGAGTGGGGGTCTCGGTCGTCGACGCTGTCGTCTAAGCTCCTCTGCTCTGTGTAATGTGACACCCCGCATCGAGCTGGGTCCTCGAGTGGATGTGGGTCTGAAAAAATCTGTAATATGAGTCTGAGGGAGGGGGGCCAGGTGTATCTCCATTTGCTGCTTGAGGAGTGATGTACGACGGTGCTGGAGCTCTACTAGGAAACGACCTAGAGGGCGCTGGTCCTCTGTTTCCAATAAAGCCCTGATCTCTCTGCCCCCCTGAAGTACATATCCTGCATAATCTCTCGTCCCTCGGGGTATGTGTCGCTCGCCCAACCTCAATCTCGAGCTGGTGTGATGATACTTTGAGCTGCCCAATGGCCACTCTCAGCTGGTACCATGTATGTATCCATGTATCGTGGTCTCTGAATGAAACCATCCGCTGTCACAGTCAGGAAGTGCTCTCTGTAGTGTTGCCTCTTTGTGGGAAGAGGCTCCCGTGGTGCTATCCATGTCTCCGTGACGTGTATCTATAGTAGGTCTTGACGGATGATCCTATTCCTCTCCGTGTCCACATCGCCTCCGTGATTCCAGGTGCCCAAACTGCTGCTGCGTACATCAATGCGGGTGTCACTAGAGTGTCAAAGAGCCACCCCTTAGTCCGGGGCTCCTGAAAATGTGTCTAAAAGCAACGTCTCTCCAATCCTGCAAGTGCCACATAGGCTCGCATCAATCTCTCTCTCGTTGCCTGTGCCATGGAGAATACCCCTGTGCTGCCTGAGAAGGTGACACCTAGGTAGACGTAGGAGTCGACTACCTCTATCTGTCCTCCAGATGCAGTGAAATGGCGTACTGTCCTTGAGGTATGGAAGATCATGACCTTGGTCTTGCCAAGGTTCATTGTGAGTCCTCTCTCCATGCAGAAGGTATCGAGCGCCTGTAAATGTGAATGCAACCCCTCCTGTGACTCTGAAAGCAAGACAATGTCATCAGCATATAATAGGATGTGTATTGGCGTACCTCCGAGGTCTCCTCCTAGCCCTCCTTCTCGCTGTATATACTCCGTGATCTCGTCGATGTAGAGACCGAAGAGAGTGGGTGAGAGAGGGCAACCTTATTTCACACCAATGGTGCTAACAAGGATGTCTGATAGGCCGTTGGGGCAGCGTACCCTGCCTGTGACTCGTGCATACAGAGCATGGATGGCCCATAGCATGTTCGATGGTAGCTGTAACTCCTGGAGCCTCCGTAGTAGTCTCTCTCGAGGAACCATGTCGAAGGCTTTGCGGAAATCCACAAAGCAACAGTATAGTCTTTGCTTCCTCGCCTTCGCGCTCTCAATCAAGCAGCGAAGCACGAAGATGTGGTCGATGGTGGAGAAAGTGCGGCGGAAGCCTGCTTGGCCGGGTGTTCTGATCCGAGATGCCTCAGCGTGTGTACTGAGCTCTGCCTCTAGTACTGCCCCATAGATCTTGGCCAGGATATGGCCTATCATAATAGTCCTGTAGTTCCCTGGATCCATTATATCGCCGGACTTATGGATAGGCGTAATAGTATGCATAGTCCACGAGTCAGGTAATCCCTCGACCAAAGCACGGTTGAAGAGATGGGCGATCAGGTGGGAAACTACATCTGCTCCGTATATAAAGTGCTCGCCCTGTAGCCCCGTGTGGTCTGTTGAACGGCCATGCTGTAGCCTATGGATGGCCTATCGTACCATGCCTTCCGTGAAGAGGGTGGATATCACAGGACGCGGTGTGGGAGGGATCGGCAATGGTGGCTGTCCTTGGACGTCATATAACCTCTGGGCGTAGGTGTGCCAAGTCTGAGGATCTGCTATGGGTGTAGGTGGGCGTGGCTCACGTAGTGCCCTCTACGCGGTGGCACAATCCCGATTCCCTACTCATGAGAAGGTCGAACAACTCTGCCTCCTGTCTCTCCTCAAAAGCTCGTCGCTTCCGGCGTGCGAGGGCTCGCATCTGTCGTCGTGCCTCCCTCTCTGTGATGGATCCCAAGATACTATGTGCTCTGAGATGTCGGTATAGTCGCCTACACTCCTCATCGTACCATCTATTTTGGGGTGTATGCCCCCGCCATGTTGAATGTGCGGTGCTGTGGGTGGTGTATGGGAAGCTGAGAGTAGCGGATGTGTGGAGGATCGAGGAGAAGTGGGTCGTGAGGGTGTCCAATGAGGCAGAGGGATCAAGGGAGTAGATGCGCTCTCGAACATGGGAGCTATAGATATGTGCTAGCTCATGTCTAAAGTGAATGGTGGTATGGGCATGTGGCTATATGGTGACGGGGTGTGATATGCATGGTGAGCCGCGTATGGATAGGGCAAGATATGCGTGGTCAGGTCCGATCGGTATGGGTGGGATAGTGAATGAGGTGATGAGATGCGTCGCCTCCCGGGGTCCGATAACATAGTCTACCACACTACCCCCCTGTGGTGTCGTGGGTGGAATGCAGGTGAGGCCACCCGAGGTGGGCCAGGTCGCCATCCCATTATATATAATGAGACGGTGTGCTGCTCCCATCTGGAGTAGGTGTCTGTCGTATGAGGTGGGTGTGGCGGTGTCGGCTGAGGCTCTGAGTGTAGACATATCCTCTATGGTACGAAGCATCTCAGGGTTGTCAAAGTCGTAGATATCACACTGGTGGCTCTGAGTGCGGGCATTGAAGTCTTCTACAAGGAAGACTTCGCCCATCCCGATATACTCCATAATGGTGTCACTGAGGCAGTCATATGGAGATGTGGTGTCTGTTCCCTCCCCCCCTAAGGGCTGCTCGGGGAAATGTGTGAAGCGCGAGCCGGTGGGTGCAATATAGCATACGGCGAAATACGCTGCTCTCTCCTCTGATAGCTGGATGCGTATCCACATGAAACGTGCCTCTGGGTCTCTGGCTACCACTTGTACCCTGTGCTGTAGCGACTGTCTGTAGAGCACGGCTACTCCTCTTGATCCTCGTGTGGTGTGCTCTCTCATCTGTCGGCGGTGAGGCGGTGAGCTGACTCCCACATATAGCCCTCAATCCTCGGTAGGCTCCTCCTCGGGCTCTCGTGTGTCTCTGTCAAGAAGATCATGTCTCTGCCCTCCATCACCTCCTCAAGGCATCCTGGATGTGTCCACAAAGATCCATTGCAATTCCAGACTTCAATGTGCACCTCCTGTTGTGCTGTCTCATAGGCCGCGAATGCCTAGTCAATGGGCCATCCATCAATGATGACACGACCGTCTCTATATAGGGCACGATGTCCCTCTCGTCGGGCTTGGAGGACACGCGGCTTGCATGCACGTCTGTGCTCTACCTGCATCCGTGTGAGATCGTCATCTAAATAGATGGGGGTGCCCAGTGTAGTGCGTAGTACCGCCCGTCGTCTGAGGAAGTCTCTCCTCCCTGCCTCATTTGAGAACTGAATGATAAGTGCTCTACTCCGTGTGGTGTCCCGTTCTGCTCTCCAGGCTCTGTTGAAAGGGAGAGGCTCATCCGCGTGGCGGAGACGTGAACATTGAGCTTGCGAGCCTGTCGCATCCGCTCCTCCTCAATGGTGGTGTGTACTATGTGGATCTCCTCATGGTGGTTGTTCTTCTTTGCTTCCTGTCGAAGGTTCTTTTTTACAACCTCGACCCATCCATCTTTCTTAGTCTCAAGCTCGCTCTGAACCACCTCCATGCACTCCTTCTTGATAGTCACCTGAATGTCCTCTAGCTGTGGGGCGATCTCCCCCTCCTCGCGTATGTTGTCTAGTTTCGTTCTCATCTTAGTAAGCTCAGTGTGCAACTCCTCCCAGTCCCGTGAGTGCTGCTTGCGGATAGCAAGAAGCTCTTCCTGAAGGGACTCGTTTTCCTTCTCCAAGGTTGCCACCTTGGCTTTGAGGGCGGCAACTTTGCGGGTAACCCCGTTCAATGCAGAATCTCCTTCTTTCTTCTGTTTTCCTATTAACTCTCGGAGGGGGGAGGAGAGAGAAGAGAGAGAGAGAGAGAGAGAGAGAGAGAGAGAGAGAGAGAGAGAGAGAGAGAGAGAGAGAGAGAGAGAGAGAGAGAGAGAGAGAGAGAGAGAGAGAAAGAAAGTCATATTAACGTCTTCTGGAGGCCAAACTTGGCCTATGAGACAAAAACCATGTACAAGTGTAGTAACCCTGTGTCGAGGATGTTATCGCGACACAAAGATATATAAGTCTGGAAAAGGCTTGGGAGATGTTGCTATGACTCTGCAGATAGTGGCCACCAAATACATGGGGGACATGTGAGTAAAAGTGTGAGTAAAACACCCTAGCTACTGGTGAATGGGTGGAGGTGGGTGTAGTATGTGGTACATCGGGGGTGGTCTGAGTGCCTCCTAAAGGAAGACAACCTAGGGGGTGGTGGTACGCCTATGCTCCATCATGTGGTCGTAGGCTATCCAGATGCGTGAGATATCCTCTTGATATAGTCGTGGTCTTTGATATCTGCCCATGCGTGGTCGGTGCCTTGCTCTCTGTGCTGTTGCCTGGTGGAGAGTGAGCCCTATAGATGGACCTCTCTGATGTAGCTCAGCTCGCTGAAAAAACTGGGTAATGGTCTGCTGTGTACTCACCCGTGGCTGATGTGTGGGCTGGAGTGACCGATCTCGCCGCTCGTATGCTGCTGTGAGGAAGCGTCCCAAGCGTCGCTGGTCTCCCATAGTCATGCATAACGGGAGTGACTCCTCTATCTGGAACTGTGCTCGTAGGTCTAAGTATGCTGGGCATCTGATAACAAAATGCTCCTCACTCTCTACCTCTGTCTCGCATACTGGGCACCGCCTCTCCTCACGGGGGACTCCCCTGGACCGACCCCTCTCAATCTTGAGCTGATGTGATGAAACCCGGAGCTGTCAATGACCACTCGAAGGTGGTGGGGTAGATATGTCTGCATGTATCTCAGAATCTCGATGAAGCCCTCGTCTGATATATGTAGAAAATGCTCACAGTAATAGAGCATTTTCCGTGGCAATGTACCCCTAGGGCTCACCCATGTCCTCTGTATGTATGTATGCCATATCTCCTGATGAATGACCCTATTCCTCTCCTAATGAGAGAGCGAGTAGGTGGGTGCATGTGAGTCGTACTGTAGTGGTGGTAGCCTGTCTATGTCACCGATGGGTTGAGATGATGGATATCTTCCCCGTCATGTTAAAGCACAGGCAGTGGAGGTGTGGGAGATAAATAATGACTTGTTGTGTCCATCGGCATCGTTTGAACTGGCCTTGAGAACCAAAGGCAAAAAAAAATGTGACCCTCATCATATGATGGAGCATTGGATGCAGAGTAATTCTTCCCTAGATCATGACCACAAATGATCCATAGTGCTCTAAGTTCTAAGGTCCCCATTATGAGGAGAAGCCATTGCGAGAGCTCCGACATTTGGTAGATATTGTCTGATTGTATATTTAGCCGACTATTTTCTCATCTGACTACGTTTGTCTATACGGACTCCCATTGTAAAAACTATAGCATGGCCATGTGCAGCTCTACATAGCATTGCATACTAGTAAGCCCTTCATCTAGAGTCTGTCTAGATCGCCATCTAAGCTCCACATTGGGAGCGCACGGGTGGACCACCATATTTGTAGCTGCATTACTCTTGGCATTTGAGAATTTGAGTTCTCTATCTCTTAGTTGTTGATGGGGAGAGTGTGGAGGTGTTTATCACTCATAAAGAATCTACGAGATGGAACGGCGGGAGCAAGTGTACAAATGTCAAGCGAGGAGATAGCTCGGCGTTTTCTTCAAATATATCTACCAAAGTTTGATAGTTTGGTAACTGCCCTTAATTCTCAAATTAGACCTCAACGAGGGCTGCCATGCAAACAAAATGTGAGATTTTACTCTCAGATTTTTACAAGAAACATGAGTAGGCCCTCCTATATCCCTCCATTTGACCCCCTTCTACAATTAGTCAACATGTCTCTACCTATTTGACCCAACATCCCATATCTAAATTACCTAAGATTTTGTGCACACATACTAGACTTCTATAGTTTCAAAATGAGCTATCAACCACTCCAAGTGGAGTGGTTTAGGTCATGCAATCAGATTGTACAATACAGATCATGCAGGTAGCTAGCTTATGACAAAAATAGAGGTTCAGTAGAATGCAGAGATATTTGAATAGAGACATTGAAAGAGGCTGCGGAGAGCTACATCGTTCTGTGCTCGGTTGCTCCAAACGCCAAGGGAGTGGGCTGCTGCGTGAGGAGAGAGAAAGTAGAGAGGGAAACTTGCACAGAAATTTGGAGAAGAAGATGGAGAAGCTGAAGTTGAAGAAGTCCAGATTTGGGACCAAGTCTTATTGAATCATTGATAAGTGACTTTTAGGTCATTTGGCATGAGCAATGTCTGGCAAAGTGGCAACCATAGCATGCTAACAACTCCCACTGCATGAGCAATGTCTGGCAAAGTGGCAACCATAGCATACATAAGTGAACCACAAGCTGATGCATATGGAACACTCTTCATGTAATTGGCTGCATCATCATCTTTGGGACAGTTATCCTTGGGAAGCTTAACATGTGGCTGTAATGGCACTCCAAGAGGCTTAGCATCAGCCACATTAAATCTGTCCAGCACTTCTACATACAGTACAAGAATGATTGGGCTGCCATCGTCATCCTTTTTAGTGTACAAACAGTGGTCTGCATGGCTTCTTTTGAACCCATGTTTGAGCATAAATCCATTGTCTGGGGCCTGTTTCAGCCCATATAAGCTCCTTTTAAGCTTGCATACCAGATGCTCTGTTCCAGGAATGGCATATCCTTCTGGCTGTTTCATGTACATCTCTTCGTCTAAATCACCATGCAAAAAGGCTGTTTTAACATCCATTTGGAATAACTCCAAATCCAAGGCATCTTTGAGAGCACAACCATTGGAGAGAACACCTCTTGGAAATGAATGCCCTCTTTTTGGGCATATCCCTTAGCAACCAGCCTTGCCTTATACTTGGGTTTGCCATCACCAGTTTTGATTTTGGGAATGGCCTTCCTACCTTCGGGCAACTCAACCGAATCCCAAGTATCATTTGCATGCAAACGCCTTTATCTCTTCTTGCATGGCTAACTCCCACTTCTTCTTGTGCTCACATAGCTTTGCCTCTTTATAAGTAAGAGGCTCACCCTCATTTGATAACATAACATAATGTATAGAGGGGTCATATCTATTCACTGGCCTCCTAGGACGTGTAGATCTTCTTACCCAATGATCCACATTACCCGGTAATGGATCTACATGAGGAGGTACATCAACTTCTTCATTGTTAATGGGCTGTTGTACATCATTTCCAGCCCTGTTTTCAGCATGAATAGGTGGCTGCATATGCCCATTAGGAGCGTCATTTTGCTGTCCAACATCATCTGGCTCAATAACAACGGGCTCATTGTCATTTCCAGCCATATGTGGTGCATCGAGAGGGTTCATATCAGATTTAATCGATGGTTGTACATGCTGAAATTTGAATCTTTTATGGTCATCTTTAGAGGCAAAATTGTTTTTGGGCAGCCTTGCCTCATTAAATACAACATCTCGGCTGCGTATTACCTTCTTAAGTTGATGTAGCCAAATCCTGTAGCCCATTTCACCTTCATCTCCATAACCCATGAAGATTCCTTTCATGGACTTTGCATCTAACTTGCTTCTCAACTCAGGCCTTATATGCACAAAAGCATCAACCAAAGATGTGCAGGCAGTCATATGAATCTAGTTTGCCAGACCAAACCTCTTCTGGAATGCCACTTTTCAAGGACATGTGAGGGAATCGATTGCAAACATGAACTACAGTCAAGCCTCTCCACAAAATCCATGAGGGAGATTAGCTCTGGACAGCATGCATCTCACCCTCTCACATAAAGTCCTATTACACCTTTCAGCCACACCGTTGGAAGAGGGGCTGTATGGGACTGTGAGCTCCATGATTTGCTGCCATAGTAGCACACTAGAGGCCACATTGGCCTTCTCTTTGTCCTTGTCCTTTGAGTTGTCATGAGCTTCATTCTTGGTGTCCTTTTTCTTCCTATCACCAATGTTCTTCTTTCTTTCTAGTTCAGCTTTAGAGTATCTGCAATCAAGCTTCTTGTGACCTTTCCTACCACATTGGTAACAAGTCACTTCAGCCTTGCCTTTGCTTATGCTCCTGATCCTCTTTACATTTTCACTTTTCTTTTTTGTTCTTCCTCTAGCCACATTGGCTGAACTACTTCCCTCTCCGCCAGCTTCCTCATTCAAAGTAGAACCCCTTACACCATCAAAGGTAAGATTGGGGCTATTTGAAAGTGAAACAGCCAATGTTTCCCATGAATCAGGTAAGGTCATCAATAAGAAGATGGCCTTAAGCTTATCATCAAATGCAAATAATCCGGAGTCCTGCGATTGTGAAAGAGTACTTGTAAAAGAAGATAAGTGCTAAGCCGCACTTTTTGACTCATCAAGCTGCATACACACTAGCTTACGCATAAGATGCACTTGATTTATAGGGGTGGTATTTTCATAAGTGGCTTTTAGCTTCTCCCATATCTCACAAACCGTTGTAAGGCCTTTCAAATCCACTAAGATTTCATCTGACACAACCATTTTGATGTAAGTGATGGCCTTCTTGTTTAGGTTCATCCATGTTGCATTTGTCATATCTTCAGGCTTGACTTCCTCTTTTGCCATCAGAGTAGGTAGAAGCCATGTTTGCACACTAAGAGCTCCAAAATTTCACCAAAAAAGGTAAAATTCACCTATTGTCTTGTGTGCAATTACCTTACGAGACTATAGCTTCGAAATGAAGCCCAAAAACTGTTCAAAACTTGCAAAAAATCAATTTCTGAAATTTTCTGCAAAAAAATTCAGAAAATTCCAGCAAGCTGTAATTGCATAAAAAACAACAAATTTGTTGTTTTTCAACCACAAAAGGCATACATAGATGCAAAACCGAGTCAATGGGTGCTTGTTTTCACAAAAGCCCCAATTTTTGCAGCAATATGACCTATAAAATCAAAGAAATGAATTCCTGTAATAAGTTTCGAGCAAGTATGCACTTCCTCAATCTTTGTGCATGTCCTTCGACTTGAAATGAGAGAATTTTTGCAACAAAGGACCTCTAGATGAAAAAATCAGCATTGTGGATGTTGAAAATGACATGTGGTGATACAAAACAAACAATAGAAGAGATTCTTCGCGATAAAACTCTCAAAAAAGTCCTAAATTTGCTTCGGCTTTGCTGTAGGCTTAAGCAATCCTCCAAAAACAACACTTTTATAAAAAAAAAAAAGGTTTTTTGCAATGAAATTCTCCCAAATGCAAGAAAAAAGCCTTCAGCTTAACATAGGCTTAAGTAGAAAAGCACTTGGAGCAACTTTGTCGCGATGGAACAACTCAAAGCTTTGATAGCCGTTGAAAGAGGTTGCGGAGAGCTACGTCGTGGTGTGCTCAGTTGCTCCAAACGCCAAGGGAGTGGGCTGTTGCATAAGGAGAGAGAAAGTAGAGAGAGAAACCTGCACAAAAATTTGGAGAAGAAGATGGAGAAGGTGTAGTTGAAGAAGTTCCAATCAAGTTATGAGAGATTTGGGACCAAATCTTATTGATAAGTGACTTTTAGGTCATTTAGGCATGTTCACATATGGCCAGTGACCAAAAGTTATAAAAATAATGTAAATGCCTATAACTCCTCACTTTGGGGTCCAAAAAATATAACAAAATTATGTCTGGAAAGCTCTCAAAGAGAGCTTTCATGTGGAAGGGTCAAATTATACAAAAGGAGAGTCCTTGGGGCCTTTATCCCCAACAGAGACTACAAGAGATAAGCTTTCCAACAAGATATCATATGCATTAAATGGATACATACACAAAGACAAATGAAGAAGATAAGTAGGTAGTGTTTGCCAAACACTCTTCCTACAAGGGGTATGAGCTTTGTAGCTTTTCGTATGACCTCTTCTCTGCTTGGACAGGTCTTGGCACTGCATTTGCTTCTCCAAAGGTCCTCCCCTTCACTCCACATGCTTGAATGGCCTTGGTTATGCCTTCTCCACGAGAATGGGTGTCAATAGATCTCCTTGTGACTCTTCATCAACCCTTCTGTGACCCTTGGCTCTTCATCTTGCCTTGGCTTGTCTTTTGGCTTTTCAATTGACATGAATGGATAAGGATTCGTGTTTCGCTCTCCATTGGAGTCTCCTTGAGCTTTGGCATCACCTTTCTTTTACTCTAAGGTTGATAAGCTTGCCCAATTCATAATTTCAAAACTCCTCCTCAAGCTCATGGTGGTAGTGTCCATCTCTAAGAGACGCATTGCTTTCTTGAACCTGTTTAACTTTTTAGCATCTAATCCTTTGATGAAAATATTAGGAACTTGGTACTTTGTACCTATGAAATGCACAAACACATCTTTGCTTACAACCTTTTCTGTCACGTAATGATAATGTGGCTCTATATGTTTGCTCCTGGCATGGTACATAGGATTGTTGGCTAGATGTATGCTATACATGTTGTCTCCATATCCAAGTCATTTAATAGCTTCTTTAACCACATAGACTCACATATAGTGAGTGCTAATGCCGTGTACTCAACCTTAGTTGATCACAGTGCCACTATAGGCTTCTTCTTACTAATCCATGAGATGGCTTTTGTTCCGAGCATGAACACATAGCAAGATGTAGACCTCCTATTATCAACAGTCCTTGCCCAATGTGCATCACTCCATGCTTTGAGTTATAGCTTCTCTCCATACCTATAAAGCAATCCACAATCGATTGTGCTCTTCATATACCTGCATTTAGGTGCATATCTATGGCTGCATGCATGTATTGTGAGAGTAGTCCTACTACATAATGCAAATCAGATCTTGTGAGAGTTGTATATATCAGTGAGCCTACCAAGCTCCTATAGAAGGTCAAGTCATCCAGCTTTTTGCCATCATCCTGGATGATCTTCATGCTTGTATCCATGGGTTGAGCACTTGGTTTGCAATCTCCCATGTCATATTTGTAAAGCATATCTAGGAGGTACTTCCTTTGGCATAGGTAGATACCTTCACTTGCATACACAACTTAAATGCCCAAGAAATACTTTTGCTAACCTAAATCAGATACCTTGAATTCTCTTCCAAGCCTCCTCTTTATGTCTTTGACAACTGCATGATCATTCCTTATATTAATGAGGTCATCTACATAGATGCATATGACTACTAGTCTATCCTCAACCTTCGTAAGGTATAGGGTGGATCTCCATGGCTTGGAGAGTATCCACACCTTCCCAAGTAATCCACCAACCTTTGATTCCATGCCCTTGGGCATGCTTAAGACCTTACAAGGCCTTCTTTAACATGCAAACATAGTCAATGTGATGTGGATCCTAATAGCCTTGAGGTTGGCCATATTCACTTCCTCCAACATATTTACAAAAGCACTCTTGATGTCCATTTGGTAGATTGGCCATCCTTTAGTTGCACATATGGCTATCAAAGACCTAATGGTAGTCTTGTTAACAATAGGTCTGAAAGTTTCATCATAATGTATACCTTGAGTTTGAGTGAAGCCCTTTGCCACCAATCTAGCCTCTTGTCGAGAGAGGGTTCCTTATGAGTTCCTTTTCACCTTGTATACCCATATGTTTTGGACTAGCTTCATGCCTTCCTTCTTGGGCACTAATTCTCAAGTGTGGTTGTCCTTTAGTGCATTGATTTTATCATACATTGGAGCCCTCCATTCTGGTTTCTCGTTAGCTTCCTCATAGGTAACTGGCTCGTCATCTGCAACAACATGCATCATGTATGCAAAATGGTTTGCCATGAAAGAGTCATAACCTTTGAATGGGGGTCTTCTTCCTTGTTGATCTCCTTTTATTACCCTTTGGGTATTGCTTCTTAAGCCTTGTGAGCTTTACCATAGGTGTAACCAAATCTTCTAGGTCATTGTCTTCACCTTGGTCACTAGCTTCATCTAGCTCATAGTATGCCTCATTGGGACTCCTGTATCTTGAAGTAGGGGAGGAGTCATAGCCTTTACCTTCATCATGGAGTCCATGGGCATGTCCTTTTGATGTTGATGCCTTTAGTCCACTCAATGTGATGGACTCTTGAGGTCTAACCTATAAATCATAATCTGCATGGTCATCATAATCATCTTATAGCACTTTCTCCCTACCCATACCATGGCCTTATCTCATCAAAGACCACATCCCTTGACACTTGTACCCTTTTTGTTCTACAGAATAGCCAATAAAGACGAGAATGGTAATTTACCTTTATTTATCATGCACTTAGCTATCTTCACAATGTGCCTATTCTTTCTTTATGCCTCTCCATTTTGTTGAGGGGTGTAATTGCATGTGAACTTCCTTTTGATGCCATGATTGTGCAAGAACTTTATAAATTCCTTAGAGAAATACTTCCCCCCTCCATCAAACCTTAGGATTTTGACTTGATTATCTATTTTCTTCTTAACTTCATTCTTGAACATTTGAAAGATGGAGAACACATTTGCTTTCTGAAGAATAATATAGATCCATACCTTTCTTGAGAAGTCATCAATGAATGTGACAAAGTACCTTGCCCCACCTAAGGAAGCCTCCTTGTTAGGCCCCCAAACACTTGTGTGTATGAGCTCCAAGGTCTTTGATTTGTGAGTACTCCTCTTGAAAGGCTGTCTAGCTTGCTTACCTAATTGGCAAGCATCACAAAATTCATGCATGGATTGACCATCAAAGTTTGGTAAACCTCTCACCAATCCTTCTTTGCTTATCTTCTTGAGCTTAGGAATATTCACATGCCCTATTCTTTTATGCCAAAGATCAATCTTTGCAATCTTCCTACTCCCAAACATGACATAACATACTTGGCTATGTGTGGGGGTAACATCAAGAGTGAATAGCCTTCTTTCTCCTCTTCCTTTTGCTACAACCTTTCCTCCATCCTTCACAAGGAAGCCCTTCTCATTGAATAAGACCTGCAATCCCTTTTCTACCATCTATCCTACAAATATGGTTTTTAGTGATGGAAGGAACATGAAGTACTTCTTGTAATAGCTTTGCTGACTTTTCTTTGTTAGATATACTCAATACTCCATCCTCAAGTGACCACAAATGATCCATGGTGCTCTAAGTTGTAAGGCCCCCATTATGAGAAGTAGCCATTGTGAGAGCCTATACATTTGTGGAACCCTAACTTCCAAGTTCGATTAGGTCTATGTGTGATTGGTAATAGATGATCTTTGTGAGCCTAGCCATTAGGTTAGGTAGGGCATAAACTTCCGTTCCATAAACTTCCGGGCCATTGGGTTTCCATTCAAGGCAAAAATAAAGCCTGTCATGGACAAAGGAAACCATCCTAAATCTCAGATTCCATGTGAATCCTATATCTCATGATTGGTTCAGAATTTGGGGAAACTAATGCTTCCATTGCGTCTGGAACGTGCCAAAACCCTAAGATCGACTATCTTCTTGCTTGATTCTGACATCCACAGACCATGCTTCGAATTGATGACATCATCGATGACATCATCAATTCGTAACCCCCCTAGAACCGCCCTTGGAAAACCTATATAAGGAGGGGTTGGCCACATTCATAATCAGTCTTGCCATACCAGTCTTGGGAGCTCAAGGAGTCGTGACCGCCAAGTAAGTACTCTCCAAGTTCCAGCTCCAGTTCCTGTCTTGTTTCTTGTTCTAGTCCTGTCTAGTCTAGTTCTTGGACATCCTGTCTTATCCTCTTGTAATCTCGTAGTACGAGATCTTGTCAAGTTCTTTCTTGTATTCAGTTCATCTCTCGGAAGGGAGTTCTTGTAATCCAGACATCTTGTCTCATACCTACGATCCCGGGTTGTGGGATCTCCTGTACCATCTCTAGTCCAGTTTTCCATACGTATTGGTCACGGGTTGTGGGACATCTTGTATCAATTCCGTCTTCTTGTATTATTTTCCCTACGTGGGTGTTCTTGTAATCATAAGCGTATTTCCGAAATCTTGTCTAGTGAAGTCAGAGAGCACAATCTAGTGCTCCCCTGACATTTTGGCAAGACTGTCTTCTATCCCAAGACCAGGCATCATGGAGAACGCTTATGAACAGATCGTAGCATCACTTCAGAGTCTCCAACAACAAGTTGAAGACCTAAGTCATCGACAGACACAAGTCGCGATGGGACATCCAGTGCATGTAGGTGCACTCCTCCAAGAATTACAAGAACGAATTGAGAGTCTTCAAGCAAATCAAGGGAGTATTCAAGTGAATCAACGGCCTAGTACATCATTTATGAAGGAACCCAAGATTTTCATGCCAGAAAAGTTCGATGGGGATCGCACAAAGTTTCATGGATTTCTCCAACAAGTTAAATTGTACATCCGTATGCAACCTGATAGATACCCTGATGAGGCATCCAAGGTCGGGTTTATTGGAACCTTGCTCTGTGGCCAAGCATTATCATGGTTTGCCCCAATCTTAAAGAAGAACATGGCAATACTTCAGGACTATGAGGGGTTCCTTTGAGAACTCTCCGCCACATTTGGAGATGCAGATACAAGTTGAGTAGCAGAAACAAAACTTCGGAAGTTACGTCAAGGTAACCGCCTTGCCTCTACCTATGTATCTGAATTTAGGTAGTTGATATGTGATCTCACTTGGCATGAAGATTATTTCATAAGCCAATTCAGATGGGGTTTAAGAGATGATGTGAAGGACCTTTTGCTCACGATGCCGGAGGTTAAAACATTGAATGAATATATCATGCAAGCTATTCAATGTGGTAACCGACTTTTTGAAAGGAAACAAGAAAAACAAGTAGAAGGAAGACCTCGCCAGTGGAAACCTTTCCAACCCACTACTAAAGATGAGTCCATGCCTGAACCTATGCAAATAGATGTAACTAGGTTTCAACCTCTAACACTAGAAGAGAAACAGAGAAGGAGAGTTAATAAGTTATGTCTCTAATGTGGAAACCCTGCACATATCACAATTAATTGCCCGAACAAGAGAACAAACTCTAGAGTCGCAGCCACCCTTGTAGAATATGGAAACGAGGAAGTCCAGTTGTAAAAGAGACCCTGCAGTCGGACCATGATATAAGAAAGGGTCTCATAATTCCAGCTACACCCATAGAAACATGTCTTGCACCTGTCAAGTTAATCATGCCCAAGAACACCCTTTCCCTTATAGCCCTAGTAGATTCAGGAGCCTCCTCATGTTTCATCGATGAAGGATTGGTTAAGAAACATGGAATTCTTGTACTTCGAAGTTCGGAAGAACAAACTTGTAGTAGTTGAAGTAGTAGATGGACAACCTCTAGCATCTGGACCATGGAAACCACACCATTAAGAGTACACCTTGGTGACCATGAATCCCAAACTTTGCCCTAGGGGCCATTCTCTCACAATATGGAGATGATGGACACCTACATCTAGTTGCATATAATTTTTGTCCTCCAGAAATTAATTATGAAATTCATGATAAAGAACTTCTTGCCATAGTGGACACGTTTGATACTTTGCGTCACCATCTAGAAAGAGAAGCTCATAAAGTTATCGTGTATACAGATCACAAGAACCTAGAGTATTTTATGACCACCCGCATCCTCAATAGAAGGCAATCTCGATGGAGTAACCTTTTATCCAGGTTCGACTTTGTCATCACATATCGTCCGGGACGGCGACAGTGTCAGTCAGATGCCTTGTCAAGAAGATCTTACCTTGCACCAAAGAAGGGTGAAGAGGCCTTTGATCAACAGGAGAGCCTATTACTCAAGCCTGAGCATCTCCAGTTAGCAGCTATGTCTTCAAGCCATCATGAAGGTTCAGCCTTGAATCATTTGATCCGTGAGACTCTACCACGAGATAAATTGTTTTGTAACGTCAAGCAAAAAACTCAAGAAGGAAGAATTCAAGAAGTAAATGAATTCCAAGAGAAGGATGGGTTACTATTGTATAAGAACCTATTGTATGTCTCTCTAGGAACTCCCAGGATCCAAGTACTTCAACAACGTCATGACAACCTTGCAGCAGGACATTTTGGAGTGAATAAAACAATAGAACTTATATCAAGGGATTTTTGGTGGCCTCAAATGTGGAAGGAAGTCAAAGAATATATCAGAACATGTGACACTTGCAATAGATCTAAAGTACCACGACATAAACGTCATGGCCTCTTGCAGCCTTTACCTATTCCAGAAAGGCCATGGGCTTCATTATCTATGGACTTCATCACAGACCTACCAAAGTTAGACAAGTATGATGCCATTCTTGTTATAGTGGATAGATTTACAAAGATAGCACACTTCATTCCAACTACCAAGGCAAACACAGGTGCACCCATTGCTAGGCTTTTTCTCAGATACATCTTTAGGCTTCATGGATTGCCTGATGATATTGTCAGTGATCGAGGTCTGCACAATATCTCCGTTTCATCATCAACTATCATTAAAATGATTGGTTTGAGCTTTTACCCTTTGCAGAGTTTGCCTATAACAATAGTGTTCATACATCTACCAAGCAGACTCCCTTCTTTGCAAATTATGGACAACATCCAAGGATGGACATACAACTCGCAAATCATGTCAAGAACCCAGATGCCAAAGACAAGGCTCAATACCTCATGGAAATTCACAAAGAACTCAAGGAAGAGATCCATAAAGCTCAAGAACATTATAAGTACTATGCAGATCAACATCGTGTTCAAAATCCATCGTATCAAATTGGGGATAAAGTATGGTTACTCAGAAACAATTTGCAAACTTCAAGGCCCTGTGCAAAGTTAGATCATCAAAGATTTGGTCCATTCATCATCTTGGCCAAGATTAATCTAGTCACCTTCAAGCTCTAGTTACCAAGTACCATCGAGGTTTCCATGTATCCATGTTGGAACCATATCAGATTTCACCATTGAGGGGGGAGAGACCTAGTCCTTTACCACCTATCGAGATTGATGATCATGAAGAATTTGAAGTCAAGCATGTCCTAGATTTGAGAATATCCTGAGGAAGATTAGAGTACCTTATTCATTGGAAAGGGTATGACATCAGTGATCGTACTTGGGAACCTGCAGAAAACCTTCAAAGAGCACCAATCAAGGTTCGAGAATTCCATAAGAGAAATCCAATGAAGCCGAGACCAGAGAACGTGACCGCTCCTCGTGGAACTCGTCGCTCGAGGGGGAGGTAATGTCATGAACAAAGGGACCATCTTGAATCTAAGATTCCATGTGAATCCTATATCTCATGATTGGTTCAGAATTTGGGAAAATTAATGCTTCCATTGCTTTCGGAACATGCCAAAACCTGAAGATCGATTGTCTTCTTGCTTGATTCTGACATCTAGAGACCATGCTTTGAATTGATGACATCATCAATTCGTAACCACCCTACAACCGCCCTTGGAAAACCTATATAAGGAGGGGTTGGCCACATTTATAATCAGTCTTGCCAATACCAGACTTGGGAGCTCAAGGAGTCGTGACCGCCAAGTAAGTACTCTCCAAGTTCCAGTTCCAGTTCTTGTCTTGTTTCTTGTTCTAGTCCTGTCTAGTCTTGTTCTTGGACATCCTGTCTTGTCCTCTTGTAATCTCGTAGTACGAGATCTTGTCAAGTTCTTTCTTGTATTCCAATCATCTCCCAGAAGGGAGTTCTTGTAATCCAGACATCTTGTCTCATACTTACGATCGCGGGTTGTGGGATCTCCTGTATCTTCTCTAGTCTAGTTTTCCATACCTATTGGTGTCGGGTTGTGGGACGTCTTGTATCAACTCCGTCTTCTTGTATTATTTTCCCTACGTGGGTGTTCTTGTAATCATAAGTGTATTTCCGAAATCTTGTCTAGTGAAGTCAGAGAGCAGAATCTAGTGCTCCCCTGACAAAGCCCTTGTGGAGGCGCACGGTTTCCCCATAGAACTTTAATGGGGGGAGTGTAGGGGGGGGGTTTCGCCCTCTGGCAGGCCTATCCCCCTGGCCTGTAGGGTCGAGACAGTAGGACTTCTAGTCATGGAGGTATTGTCCGCTTGTATATTTTTCCAACTATTTTGTATCTCCTGACTATATTTATCTATGTCGACTCCCTTTGTAAAAGCTATATAAGCATGGCCCATGTTGAGCTTTACATAGCATTGCGCACCAGTAAGCCCTTCCTCTAGAGTTTATGTGGATTGTCATCTAAGCTCCACATTGGGAGAGCACGAGTGGACAACACCATCGTTGTAGGTGTATTATGCTTGGCAATTTGAGAATTTGAGTCCTCAATCTCTCGGTCTGCATCTATCTTTGTCCCAAACCAAAAACGAAGAGGTTGTAGAGATTTTGGTTTTCTCCCAAACCAAAAACGAAGAGGTTGTAGAGATTTCAACGACAAAAGAGAGATGTCAAGGGATGCGTCATCATCTACAAGTGGGAATCAAGGTGGGTTGTCAACAGGAGTAGGTGGAGCACAAGCACGAGAAGCAATGATGGTGGTTATCCCAACATTGCAGATGACCACCTTTCTTCATGGAAGGTAAACCTGAGTGTACAAGTTACACTCCAAATAATCTTGGTTGAATGATTCCTCCTGATGTTGATCTTCCACGTGCTTGGAAACATAGAAATGAAGACTCACTCTGTGCCGTAGTTACAAATATTATTGATATTGTTCAGACTCTCGTCCAACATACTACCAAGGCATGTGAAGCATGGAACATATTGAGAAATCAATTTGAAACTCGTAATGAGATATGGATTCAGAATTTGGAGAATGAGTTAGGAGAAGAAAGGTTTGCTGATGGGGAGATTGCATAGGTGTTTATCACTAGCATAAAGAATCTACGAGATCAAATGGGGAGAGTAGGTGCACAAAAGTCAAGTGAGGAGCTAGCTTGGCCTTGTCTTCGAATCTATCTTCCAAAGTTTGTCTTTTCTTTAGGATTAGGGATTTTCTCTTTGATCAATAAGAAGCAACCGACTATAGCATTATCTTTTACTTAAGCTAAGTACAGAGCAACGTGTGTTGTAGCATGTGAAGCAGTATGGTTAAGGAGGATCCTATGGCACATAAGATTACAAGGACAGAAGGCTACAAGGTTGAAGTGTGACAACCAAAGTTGCATGGCCATCGCCAAGTATCTTGTATTTGTCTATGTACCAAGCATATAGAAATTTGATATCACTATGTGCGTGAGTTGATTGAGGACAAGGTCGGGGAGATAAGCTATTGTCGAACTGCAGAAAATGGAGTAGACATCTTCACCACACCAAGGCTCTTGGGAAAAAGTATCTTCATTGACACTTTCCAAAGCTTTGCATTGGACCAAGGAGGTAGTTCACCGCAGGGTGAACATTGAGGGGGGTGTTAGATATACTCAATACTCCACCCTCAAGTGACCACAAATGATCCATGGTGCTCTAAGTTGTAAGGCCCCCATTATGAGGAGTAGCCATTGTGAGAGCCCGATCATTTGTGGAACCCTAACTTCCAAGTTAGATGAGGTCTATGTGGGATTGTTGATGGTAATAGATGATCTTTGTGAGCTTAGCTATTAGATGGGGCATAAATTTTTGGGCCATTGGGTTGCCATTCAAGGCAAAAATAAAGGCCTTGTGGTGCCATGCAGTTTCCTCATTGAACCTTAATGGGGGGAGTGCAGAGGGCGGCTTGCCTCCTTTTGTGGGGTTCGAGGGGCCTATCCCCTCGGCCCATAATGATGTGCAATATCTCCTTCATCAACTTTGCAATCATTGGATGCAAGCAGACCCCTTAGTTCTTTGACTCTTAGGGTGTAGTCAACTATGAATTGACCACTAGCTTTCTTAATTGTGTGAAGCTCATTTTTGAGATGCGTCTTTCTACTCCTTGTGGAAGTAGCATATACCTTCTCAATGGCTTCCCATACATCCTTAGCATGATCTAATGCTGAAATATGCCCAATCATAGTATTGGAGATTACTTGAGATATCAAGAAGATAGCTCTCCTATTCCTCTCCTCCCATTCCTTCAAGGCATTTAACTCTGCATTTGTGGTCTTTGGGTCACGTGCTTCTTCATCTCCACACACAATAGACCAGAGTTCTTTGCTCGTAAGATAGATACTCTGAATCTGCATGGTTGATAGTTATCTTTGTCCAGAACCTCAACCTTCTGTCCTGAATTTGCCATGTATGTGATAGGGTTTATGAAAGATACCTTTTTGTGAAGCTTGATGAGTCCTTGATCCTTTATCCTTTGTGCAAAACTCCTTCCATTGATCCTTTGTAGATCTAAGCTCTTCTGTGATACCAACTTTGAGATTTTACCATAGTTGCACTCGTCCGACGTACGACTAGACGTGTACGATGTGTCCAGTCTCGACCACTCCAGCCCGATCCCGTACGGTACGTACGATGAAGTATCTGGAAAATTCTCATGCCCATTAGAAATGTACGAGAATGTTTAATTTTCACTTGTTTTATCCTTGGACACTTAGCAGTCCTAGTCACTTGTGATTATCCCTCTCTTTGCCAACAATTGAGTGAATCCATTGAGGTAAAAAGCAAGCCCTTGCATTTTCTAAACCCTTTAGCTTCTCATCCACTCTTCATATAGCTAAAAAGAGGTACCCAACTCAACTCCAGCCTCTAATAACGTTGTTTCAAGAATGCATTTGTGCATTCTCTAATGCCGATCCTTGATTCTAGAATGCATTATGATACTATCATCTATGTATGTGTGTATGTATATATGTATGCATGCATGCAACATGTATTCACTATGTATGTACATACGTAAGTATGCATCTATCCATCTATCTATCTTTTATCTATCTACATATGTACATACATACATACATATATACATACATACATACATATATACATACTACATACTTACATATATACAACAATTCAGTTGTATAATACATACACACACACACACACACACACACATATATATATATATATATATATATATATATATATATATATATATATATATATATATATATATATATATATATATATATATATATATATATATATATATATATATATATATATATATATATATATATATATATATATACGTTGTACGTACCATACGCATCGTACACAAAAACCTTAGTACGATCTCCTACTGTACGTGAAGCGTACTGGACGCATCGTACTGGACTGGACGTGACTACTATGGATTTTACTATGAGATTTTTACAAGAAACATGAATAGGTCCTCTTTTAGGTCCCTCTAGTTCATCCCTTTTTGCAACTAGTCAACCTGTTTGTACCTATTTGACCCAACACCTAAGGTTTTGTCCACAGAGTATACTTGTATAGGTTCAGAATGAGCTATTAATCACTCCAAATGGATTGGTCCAACTAGAGACTGTACAAAAAAGACTATGCGGGAAGCTAGCTTATGACAAAAATAGAGGTTCACTAGAAGTGCTCCCAATAACTAATGGAGAAGAATTTAGTAGAGATATTTGGAATAGAGAAAGTACAAGAGATAAGCTTTCTAACAAGATATTATATGCATTAAATCGATATATGCACATAGAGAAATGAAGAAGAGACTAGGTAGTTTCTTCCAAACACTCTTCATACAAGAGGTATGAGCTTTGTAGCTCTTGCTATTACCTCCTCTCTTCTTGGACAAGTCTTAGAACTCTTTGGGCTTGCTCCACAGGTCCTCCCCTTCACTCCACAAGCTTGAATGGCCTTGGTTGCACCTTCTCCATGAGAATGAGTGTATATAGACCTCCGTGTGACTATTAACCTACCCTTTTGTGATCCTTGGCTCTTCATCTAGCCTTGGGCTGTCTTTTGGCTTTTCATTTGAATTTCGACATGAATGGATAAGGATTTGTGTTTTGTTATCCATTGGAGTCTCTTGAGCTTTGGCAACATCGTTCCTTTGATCTAAGATTGATGAGCTTGCCCAGTTCGTAATTTCAACATAGAATACAACAAATACATGAAGAATGGAAACTTGGGAGCTAGTGGATTGACTCCCTAAGCACAAAGTCATTGGCCCCAAGTGGGTGTGGAAGCTAAAGTACAAGGCGGATGATACTTTGGAAAAGTACAAAGCAACACTTGTTGCACAAAGCTACTCACAAGTTGAAGGGATTGTCTTCTATGAATCATTTGCCTTGACTTCACAAATGACTACTATCCGAGTAGTACTAGACGTGGATGCGCATAAATGATTGTCAATCTATCAAATGGAAAAGTATAAAGCAAGACTTGTTGTAGAGGGCTACTCACAAGTTGAAAGGCTTGACTTTTGTGAATCATTTGCCGTGACTGCACAAATGACTACTATCTAAGTCGTACTAGATGTGCATGCGCATAAATGATCGCCAATCTATCACATGGATGTCAAATTTGCATTCCTGAATGGAGACCTCAGGGAGGAGGTATATGTGTCTTAGTCACCAGGGTTTGAGGCTCCCCATTCAAAGAACAAGGTACGTAAGCTTAAGAAGGCATTATATGGACCGAAACAAGCCCCTAGAGCATGGTACTAGCGGATAGATAAGTATCTCTAGGATCTGTCAGGGGAGCACTAGATTGTACTCTCTGACTTCACTAGACAAGATTTCGGAAATACACTTATGCAGCCATCCAATTTTCTGAATTCTGTGCTTCATCAAAAGAAACAGGCTCATTCTCATCACAGAGACTAGATGCAGCCATAGCATAGCAATCTGATGTAAAGGAGGCACTATGAGAGCCTGAACGAGTACGATATGACAAAGGTGCATCTAATTTGCTGTCACGCAAAGTCTGCACCAGCCATTTTGGCATAGTTTTTGCCTGCCCAATATCAGCTCTCTCATCAGCAAGTGCATCATGTAAATCTGCATCAGAAATGGAATGATCTGCATCATCATATGAAACCTGCAAAGGCTGAGAAGTTGCCTCATTAGGACCAGCACTAGACTGTCCACCTGTAAAAAGAGGCATCAAAGTATCATACATGTCTTTGGAGCTAACAGATGTCTCCTTAGTACATGAAAGCAATGGCTGAATAGCATCTTCCACAAATACAACATCACGGCTAACCAGAATGCGTTTAGTCTGTGGATGATACAGGCGATAGCCTTTACTTTCAGAACTCTATCCAACAAAAATACATTTAACTGCTTTATCATCCAATTTTCTGCGATGTTGTTCAGGCACTAATGCATATGCCAAACAACCAAAAACACGCAGATGAGCAACAGATGGCTTGCGGTCATGCCAAGCCTCATATGGAGTGATAGACTGCAGTGCTTTAGTGGGACACCTGTTCAGTACATATGCTGCACACATGATAGCCTCAAGCCAGAAACTATGAGGTAAAGCCTGACTCTTGACCATACACCTCGCCATCTCCATGAGAGACCTGTTCTTCCGTTCAGCAACTCCATTCTGTTGAGGTGTATATGGCACTGTACACTGGTGTTTTATCCCACGTTCAGCCAGAAATGCATTAAAATCTGAAGACATATATTCCCCCCCTCGATCAGAACGGAGGGTGCCCATTTTACATGCTGACAGATTTTCAGCCAAAACCAAAAACTGTTTGAAGCACATGAACACTTCCGACTTTGCTTTGAGTGGATATACCCATGCATGCCTAGAAAAATCATCAATGAAAGTCACGAAGTAAAGGTAATTTCCAAAAGAGGGTGTCTGCATAGGACCACAGACATCACTATGTACAAGCTTCAATTTTTGCGTAGCCCGAACTGAACCATCTTTTGGAAAGGAAGAACGCTTCATTTTGCCCAAAATACAGCCTTCACAAACATGTTTTCCAGGTGTCTCAAGTTTGGGCAAAGAGGTCACCATTTCAGTTTTCTGCAGGCGTAGCAAACTAGAAAGATTCAGATGACCAAAGCGTGCATGCCAAAGCTTTGCATCTGACATAGCCTGAGAAACTTGAACTGCACATGCCGAATCATTCACAGATCTTTCATAGTCTATGAGCTTATACAGCCCACGACATAAAATGCCAGAAGCAATAATCACATCGCCATTTGAGAGATCATGAACTGTACACCTGTCATCAACAAATTTCACAACCAAGCCAATCTTGGCTTATGCAGAAACTGATAACAGATTCTTTTTGATCCCTTGCACAAATAAAGCATCTGACAAAGTGAAAGAACTACCATCAGCACTAGTCAAAATGATCTTACCAACTCCCATAACAGGATAAGAGGAGTTGTTGGCGCATGTAACAGTATTCCCTGTAGGGGCAGGCTCGAGTGAAGTGAAGAAACTACGCTGTGAGGTAATATGTTTGGTCTCCCCATTGTCAAAGTACCAAACATCTGAGTCTATTGCAGACATGCACTGCTCATGAGAAGATTGGTCAAAACTGCAAACAGTAGTAAACGCCCATTCTTCTTCCTGCACAAGATTTGCAGACTCTGTTTTTGGTGTAGAGGCCTCTGCAACAACCATTCCAGCCTCTTTCTTCTTTGCCTTTTTAGCAGCCAGTTTTGGACAGTTCTTTATGATATGATCATTACCTTTACAGTACTTACAAAACAATTTCTTCTTTTTTGATTTTTTCTCATCTTTGTCTTGGTTCTTTGAATGTGCAGCATTTGCAGATTTCTGCTTACTAGTAGAAGAGATCCATTTTCCTTTGCCCTTCTGACTAGCCAGGAAAGCTTGATCTGCAACTCGCATAATGGACCCGTTCTGCCTGGACTGATCTTCCTGCAACAGAACAGAGACTAACTCCTCAAATGATAAGGCATTCGGATTGCCTTTCATCATCAACCGAAGAGTAGAAGCAAAACTCTGATATGAGTCAGGAAGACCATTCAGAACGGTCTGCACAAGTGAGCTATCTGGTATAACCTCATCAGTAGAAATCAACCGTGCCTTCAAATCTTTGATCTTCGTTAGGAGACTGTCCATAGAATCACCTTCATTCATGTGCTCACTCTCCAACTGTTTTCGGAGATAAGCAACACGAGCCTCATTCCTAGCTTGGTACAATGTGGTAAGTGTATCCCAAGCATCCCTAGCTGTTCTGCAAGAGCGTATGTGAGGAATAATGGCACGTTTGACAGACAAAGCTATCAATGCATGTGCCTGGGAATCTCTGCCATCCCAACGAATCTGCTCTGCAGTAAGTGCAACAAAAAGAGAAGCACGAACAGGAATCTGCACAATATCATCTTCGACAACATCTTCATCAGCTCCAGCACCTCCAGCACCTGTATTTGTAGTACCTGTAGTCGCAGGTGTAGCAGGACGTCTTTCAACACCCTGCACAATGTTCCACAGTCCTTTTGCAACCAATACATGTCGCATCATATAAGCCCATAATGGGTAGTTGGTACCATCCAACTTATCCTCAACAGCCAACATACGGAATACATCACTGCTTTTAGCCATGGCCGGTGACTAAAATACCTTGATGCAGAAAATTAACTATCTCAAAAAGTTGAACGGAACTGCCCAGACGAGTTCTGCTAGACCTGTAGCAGACTTTGAGACGCTTAAACTGGCGAACAGAAACTGGTATATACCTTTGGCACAAAAGGACAAAATAGCTTGCACAAGCTCTGCGATAGTGCGTTCGGAGGCCGAAACGAGCTCATATCGCGATTTCGGCACCACATAGCGAAGCGGTTTTGATCTCGGAAACACCCTGAGTATGCTCACCAAATTTCGTGCGAATCTGAGACTGCAAAAGGAGGAGTGTCGACGGTGCCCCAGATGAAGCGACGACCTGCTCTGATACCAATTGTTGGAGTTAGACGTCTGCAGAAGCACTCGAACAACACAAGGAAGAAGAAGAAGCTTGGAGCACAACACACAAGACTGAATGTATTACTAGAGAATGTAGAAAGATAAGTAGCCCATTAGGGCAATAGGCGTATATATAAGCCGGGGGAAAAAAACCTCTTAAAGAGGGAAAAAGTGCCCCGGCGGTCCTAGAGTGTTCACACACATCACTACCTAAATATATCAACAATTTTCAGATTTGTTACACTATCTTGAGAGGTTAGATTCACTCCGTTGCTCATTTGCTTCACACACACTCAGATTATAACAGCATAATTTGAATTTTGTACATCATCATCTTCTTGTCTATTCTTCCATTTAGTGAGTGCACAATTATATGGTTGAGTAGTACTCCCATGTTGTAATTCGGCCATCTATATTTAGTGAGTAAGCACTTTGCTTACGTTACTTCCTCTTGTCTCAAAATCTCTTTCTATTTCTCACTTATCATCTTGTTTAAATTAAGTGTGTATGCTCAAAGGCTTTTAGTATTGGAAGATCAAGCTTTGATGGAGATTAAAAAGGGGATCTTCTTTCCCTCAGTGTCATAATGTCATTACTGGTAAGTCCATTTTGTTGCTGGATTCTAAATGGCCAGGTTGGAAGGTTCATTCCATGAATTATCTTCCTAGCATTGAAAGCCATCAGTCCTTCAAAGTTGGTATCCAACCTTTGCAGGACATTTGCTCTTGGGGTGTTCTCATGTCTGATCATCAGATCAACACTCACTTCACCCTCACCACCGGCTGTGAAAATGAAATCATTATGAGGAAGGATTGCATTGATTCTTCTAGCATTATTGACAAGGGCTGTATAAAAGTAGCAGGAATTCTCAAGATGGTCTCAATCAGATTGCAGTCGGTCTCAATATGATGTGGGGGACTCGACGGAGTCCCAAACAGTGGAGTTACAATTTAAATGCATTTGGAATCGCCCTTTTGCTGTCAAGTACAGATTTTTGCAAAGGCTGATAATACATCAAGGCATCATGACCTCTAACAGAGCTTTACAAGCTGGGATTGGTAATGGAAAATTCAGAAGATTAAGTTGTGTGGAAGATCTCCAACACATTTTTTGACTGGAAGTCTTCTAAAGATCTGACTGATGTTCTGTACAGTAGTTGTGCTGTTGTACATCCTAAAAAGTTCAGTTCTAGAAAGGTTCTTATTGGTGATTGCAAATATCTTGATCTTCCTCTTTGGGACCTGTGGGGTCTGAGGTGCTCTGGACATGTTGAAAGCTCAGAAATAAAGCACTGGCTATGAAAGTGGTTCCCTTAATCTTTACTTGCTCCTCAACACAGTCAATTTTTAGAGAGTTTTTTGCTCTATAGAATTGATTGAACGAAGTATTTTCTCTTCACAAGAAGGAAGATGGTGATGAAAGGGAGAGAATAAGTCATGGGGTTAAGATAGAAGAGGATAGGAGGTTGGATGTAAGCTGGAGTAGAGAAAGGCATGAGTGGGCACACACTAGCCCCTTAACCCTCTTTCATTGTGGTCCTACTTGTTGTGAGTCGAGGATGGTTGTGGGGTGAGCTGAAGGCCATAGGGTATGATGGTGCACTATATTAGGGACAACTGAGGCACACTGAGGTTGGCACTTTGATGTGAAAGTGAATTGTAACACTCTGGGTAATATGGTGATGTGGTGGCACTGCATACTTAATGTGATAATGTGATGGAACTAGGCTTAACCTCTGATCTGCCTTGCTGGACTACTTATCAAGTCGATTAGATGACCAGCTAGAGGGAGGTGTGGAACCTAACTGGACCAGCTGTTGGGCTCAGCTGAGGTTGACTAGGAAAAGGATAAACTTGCCT